>JAXGGA010004796.1:0-84321 GCA_038373865.1 Uloborus plumipes
TGAAAGAGTTACGAAATTTAAATTTTTATGCCGCCCCCCAGTCCTATCAATCATATTTAGTAAAACATTCTTGACACTGTAATGTTTAAAACTAAAAAAAAAATCACTCTTCTACCACAAAAATTGACCGAGTTATGACGTTTTGAAAAATCAAGATTTTGAAGGATTTCGCATACGGTCCTTTAAAGCGATCTCTCGATGACGCCATGAAATAATGCAAAATCTTGATTTTTTCAAAACGTCATAACTCGGTCAATTTTTGTCGTAGAACAGTGATTTTTTTTTAGTTTTAAACGTTACAGTGTCAAGCATGTTTTACTAAATACGATTGATAGGACTGGGGGGCTGTATAAAAATTTAAATTTCGTAACTCTTTCAAAATTTGATTTTTTGAAAAATATTGAATAGACCCAAAATTCCTTTCGTAATTTGGAGATTTTTTCCTAGATAAACTATATGTTTATCTCTAACGGTTTAGAAATTAGCTATTGGTCCACGATTGGAGTGGACACCCTGTATATTGATACGCACCACAGTGAATAGGAGCAACGAAAAACAGCTGACATCGATCAGCCCAAATAAATACCTCTATTGTCTTTATAATCTTGTATCCAGACAACGTGACGACCTAAAAATTGCGTAAGCTTTTAATTTTGAACTTTGGGGAGAAAACGTTCATGTTTGAGAAAAACAAGCTCAAAATTGTAAAAATAACACAAGTTTCGACTTCTCAAGAGACTCTTTTTTGTGCATAAGGAAGGAACTGTGTGGCAGTCAGGTCAAACTTGAGTTATATACATTTGCAGGAATGTATAGGCAAAATTGTGTTCAAGAAAATATTCACCAATCGACCACTATCCGTTCTGCCATTGGAAAAAAATATTCATCAGCCATCAGCCACACGACTCATTATAAAAAAGGTATAAAATTTAAACATTTAACTATGTGAAACTGGAATAAATTTTAAAAAAGTAAAAACTGAACTTCAAGTAAGAGTTATCTATTATATTTAAACATCATTCGGTTATATCTAGATATATTTTTACAAATCAGTTTTATCATTCTCTGCAGAATTTCAATTCCAAGTAATACAGAGGGGTTTCTCGTAAATTCAACAGACTATAGTATGAAATTTTCACTGCAAACTTGTACCTTGTATACGTATCATATAAGAAGTGAAAGATAAAATAGAGTACTACTTTTTAAATCATGGGATATTTTTCTTGTCATCTTGTGTAACAATGGAAAGTAGGGGGTTATGATAATGAATTGTACAAATGGTTGGATGGGTAATTACTAGTTTCTGTAAATGTACTTTGAGAACCTTTTTTTAATGCCAATTGATGGCAATAGTAGTTACAAGGCTTCACTAGATAGCGTCTTATACAGGCTGTTTCATTTGATCAAAATCATTGGAATAAAAACGGTGGTGATTGTCCAGCGACATCTATCGAATTTTATGGTAACTAATGTTACATACAAATCAAATAATAAAAGATAAAATTAAAAGTTAATTTGTTGGCGACAATTTTACAATTTGGTATTCAATTATATTTTAGTATATTTTAACGCTTTTAATAGCTTGTTTTATTTTTTGGTTTATTCTGCATTTCAACGGCTTATTTTAATTAGTTAACGAATTATTTTCCATTTTAATTATTTCTAATTATTAATTAACTATGAAACGACACTGGCACCGCAGAGCGATAAATGGCGAATCTATTCGCTAAGCGAGCCAATACTACCAACGGGTTACCATAGAACTTTTTAAAATTGAGTCCACAGTTCCCCATGATACAGTTGGTCGTCGCAATATTGTAGTTTTGTTTATTTTTTTCGTACTTATATTGCTCTTTAGTACCAAGCGATTATATACGCTCATTTCGTTGTTACTAAAAAAATTAATATGTTTTGTTGTCAATCGTCTTTCCGTTGAACACCATCGCTTTATTACAGTACATTTCATTCTGGGGCATCAAAATGAAATGTCTCGATGAATAGATTCGCCATTTATTGCTCTGATGCGTCAACGCTATCAAAATGAACACCTGAACTTTTACGTAGCAATTAAGGTCGTATGAGCAACAATAATGAAACAAAATAGTAAATAGAAAAATATTATTTCATTGCTACATTTTTCATTTATTGGCTGCAAATTTAAGCGTGTATTTTATTGATGCAGAGATGTCAAAATTGAACGCCATTGATATATGTTGCTTATTCGAAGAAAGTAAACAAATGAATAAATGTCGTATGACTGACCCCTGATTCCCCGTACCTGAAAAGGGAATTTATTTCCCCTAAAAAGCAGTACTAATAAAGCCTTCGGCATCAATTCACTCTGTATTCTACTTCAGTTAACTATATCAATATTTTTTAACCCTTAAAGATAGGATAAATTTCACTTTTGGCAGCAGAAACAATATGCTGATAAATGTAAACAAACATTTGGGTGGTGATTGTTCAGAGCTCTCTAGCGGGCAAATCATCACTATTGATGTTTTGAGTAATGATACAGCCTGTATAAAACGCTATCTAGTGAAGTCTTGGTAGTTCAAGTAATCTAACAAATTTGTTGTTCTTTTGAGTTAGGCTATTTTCTTCTGGAAGCAGTCAACATGAATTTGGTTGAAAAGGAAACTTTAATTTTCTTTCATTCTTCAATGACAACATGGAGAACAATAGATATTTCCATATATTCGTGGAAATTACATTTAAAGGTCATTTTCGTGGGTTAAATTTTTTGTTGTGCGGTGATTTGGAGACATTTTGAAATCCTTACTCTGATATTAAAGTCCGACTAAAACATTTTTTTCTTTCTTTGTAGTTAATCTGCCGTTTCTTAAGCTGGAAAAATGTTCAACTACCAGAAAAAGATAGGGGAGGGGGGTGAGATGCCTGGATAAGATGATTACGCATGTAAAATTTTGTTTAGTTTCTGAAATTGATCGGATGTAGTAATCCTCTTACCAGGAAACGTTTAACAATTTCCAAAGTAAAAAATAAGAGTACTCATAAGCAAAACTTAAATATTTTTTTTCTGAAATAATCAGTTTATGTACTACATAACAGGAATCAAAGTTTAATTAAAATAATGACAAAAATTATCACTTAAATTAAAAGTCGCAAAAATCATTCTTTCTCTTTCCATTCATCCTCTTCAAAGAGATCAATATCTGAAAAACAATTAATCAAACATGAAATTTTCATAAAGCATTTTAACGCTTTACACTTCCTGCGATAGCATGCAAAAATTAAAAAGACAGAGAAAAAAAATCATAATCAATATTTAGCGAGTAAAATCTTCATTAATCTAATACCACTCGAGAGATCGCACTTTTAAAAATCTTTGTTTAATACGAAGTACTTTGCGACGAAAACAGCGCAATATTGATTTACTTTTTGTCTTTTTTACTCACCCTTCACATTTATGAAAATATTGACTGAGAAATCTGTATTGCCAACAATTTCTTAATGAAAAACGAGACAAAGAAATGCCCCGCTGTCGATATTTTTTTTCTCTGAATTCTTTTTCTCACATGATTAGCGCTTGTCCTAATATATTTAAGCGCAAGAGCGTCTTACTTTTTCGCAAACTCGCTTTTATTTGTTTATTATACATTTATATTTCTTTTTTTTTCTAATTCTGAAAAAGAAATCGCGAAATTATTAAACGCAGAGTGCCACCAAGAATGGGTAAGAATTCCCCCATCAATGAAGCATTTATTTTGATAAGAAAGGAATTAAAAAATGATAAGAAAATCCGCGTTTTAATTAATGACTTTTTTTTTTTTGAAGAAAACATTTCTAACCGCCTTTCTGTATTTTTGCCGTGGAGAAAAGACCTTTCGGAATTCTCTTTTAGGCTTGATTTTATTTAATGTGGAATATTTATAATGCGTTTCTGCAAAGTTTCTTTTTATGACTTTATATGAGAGATGGTATTAAAAAGAAAAGATTTTGCTCGTTTGTTTGTTTCAAACGGTTCTGCGCTTGGCTATCAACCATTTGTAGACATAGTGCATTCCTCAAGACCGGCACCCATTATTTCATGTGGCACCACTATCGGCGGAATGCCATTGCAACGCGAATTTTCCCCACCCTGTTCCCACCACATGGAGCTCCATTCGATGCAAAAATGCACTAGTAATTTAATTTTGCCGAGAGATACTTTATGCAAAACGAGCACTCGAGGGATCTTTTACATGCCTCATAATCACACGATATGGATGCTGTCGATTTTCTGCATCATGAAAATCCACCGACAGAAACCAGGTTGGATCCTGCGTCATGAGAGCTCAACATTAACCACTACACCATTCCAAAAAAAAATAATGATACACCATTATGTTTGTGGTTTCTTAATGTTTTAACCTTTAATAAAACCATATTTTTCTTCATTAAAAATAGCCGAAAGTGCTATATCTGTACCTCAGAACCAGACTAACGTAAGTCCATTTTCGTCACTTTTCAGTAGAGGGGAAAAACGATGTATTCGACAATCGTTTTTCCCCTCTACCGAAAAATGACGAAAATGGACTTACGTTAGTCTGGTTCTGAGGTACAGATATAGATGATTGAAATAAGAGTCAAGTAAATGCAAAAGACAACTGTTTGTTCAATAACCAACGTGGCCTCCATGAGCATCTCCAGAGCCGGATAAACAGCGAGGTGTACTGTTGATGGTACGATTAATAGAATACTAAGAAGCTGCTTGAAATTCCGTGGCTACTGCAGCGGCAAACTCCTGAATACTACATGCTGTTGGTATCAGCAGCAACGCACGTACAAATTAAGACCACATGTGTTCAATCACTGCAACATCCATCGAGTTTGCCGTCCAAGGGAGTACTTTTAATGGCAATCAGGCCGTCCAGAGTTCATCTCCCAATGTGCAGCTGGTTATTGTCTTGCTGGAAGATGATGTCAGTGGTGGACAGTATTTTGAGCCAAACAAAAGCATGAGAGTTTGGTTCACACACCGTTCCTCTGTCATAGAAACGGCAGTATTCCCAAGAGCTGTGCGCCATTCAAATATTTTGCTACTTTAAGCCATTATGCCTGGTTTTGGGTCTGTTTTGCTGCTTTGGAATATTGTGCGAAAACTGTAGTTGGCCTAAACGCCACCACACCCGTCTGCCCTCTATAAAAAAACAGAATTCGTTTACGTCTGGACTATGAAAAGTAGTTACAATTCTGACGAGGACGACACTGAACACATTGGGCCGTTCTGAACCAGTTTTTTTTTTAAGTATGGCTCTCTATGCTTTTATAAGATGCTTTCTGCCTCCAGCTCGGTTACTTCCAATTCCAGGCTGATGAAGGCCAACAACCACGAAACTGCAGTCCTTGGATGGAATAACCGAGTTGGAGGTTTATTGCATGTTTCTGCCTTAGCCCTGGCTTAGGGGTAGTAACTTACTGTTTTAGTCCTTCTATGAGTTTGCCGTGAGAGAGTAACTACTGCACGAGCCAATAAGCACAAACCACTTTGCCAGTTCATTCATTTGCTCACCTGTGGAATCTAATGAGAAGAAATAAAAGTAGAGAGAGTGAAGTCCTCAATTCTTGAAGCAAAGATCTCAACTCCCGTGACATATTTCAAAGTAAGGTATTGGAAGAAATCAGGTTTCTTACGTTTGTTTTACGTAAAACGTGTCTCTCATTCGTCGATGTTGATCCATGTGACTTGGGGTTTCAGTTTTTTCTAAGCCGATGATTGCAATTGCTCCCTCCATTTACTAATGTCTGCTATGAGGTGGACACCAGTTCCGCATCGACATGTTTGCAAATGGTTCTGCATTAATCTTGAATGGCGTTGCTCGATTGTACTGACTTCCGAACAACACGTTTTGAAATTGAAGGCATGAAAATCCCAGTTTCTAATACTCATGACAGTAGTGGGATGATCGTCCAGGCATTGGTATGAGGTAAGACTCGGAACTGGAGAGTTAGAAACTATATAGGATTATTTTATTTAAAGAAAGTAAAACTTTTGAGAAAACAGAAAAGCTGTTATAGTGAATAAAAATAAAAATTATTTGTATCATCCAATGTAGCGGTATTTACTAAGTATTTGTAAATAGCAACTGAAATGCATGGAATAAATGTATTTCGTGGTAAATTGTTTTTACACCAATATGTGTCGCTATTATTTGATCTGATCTAATGTATTCCAGCGTAAATATATTTCTTACAACTTGCAGTCACTTGACCACCTCTTTAAAAATAATTAGAACAAGCGCATGGCGCCATTGATCCCGACTTGTGAACGTCCGCGGGGAAAATAATCATCGAAGAAATCCCTTAAGGAAATACGTTCACTGCTAATTAAGTTTGTTTGCCGAATATTTTCTTCATTTTTTCTTCATTTTTCTCTTAAATAGAAAAGAGAAAGTGAAGGAAAAAAATCGATAGGAATTTAATGCGTGATTGACCTTTAGCCTTTTTGGAAAGCGCAGTGATTCTTAAATGAGATTTTTGGAAAGACGATTAAAAGATGAGGAAGATTTTCTGCGGAGAGTCTGAGAGGAAATTCTTTGAGAATAAGCAAGAAAAGAAAATCAGAAGAAGAAATAATTAGTTTTTGGAAAAAGCAAAAAGAATTAATACCAAATATGGTCTCTGAGAAAAAAGTAATCTACGTCAATGCAGTTTTTTCAATAATTCTTCAAATTGAAGGCGTAATATTTGAAAGCATTTTCATTCAAGTATTGATTGTTGAAAGTGGAACTTTCTTTTGAAAAAAAAAATCTTTTCGATGGCCAGAACATTTAGTTAAGAATGTAGTTCGAAAAGATAGAAATATGAATAGGGAAACTTTCTTTTATTAGCAGGCTTAAAACTGAATTAAAAAAACTTCAAAATAAAACTGATAATTACTTATTTGCATATGTTTGGAAGAAAAATATTTTCTAGGAAAAAACTTAAGTTTTAGCTTTTCGTTGAGTTTCTGCTCTGCAGTTTTCAAGGATATGTAGTCTTTTGTCACGTACAGAAATGTTTTTACGATATCGTAATAACATGAACTAAGAAAAAAATATTTTTTGTACTTGAATAATTTAATATTTTCAACTTACGAAAAAATGAAAAAGGACACAAGATAGCTATTTTGGAATACAGTTTTAGTAACATGAGAGCACGTTTGCCGTCAGCAAGCGTTATTAGGCAACATTTAATTAGTGCACATAAAAGTGTAACATTTTCTGTGTTTTATTTGTAGTTAAAATAATGTTTTTCTTTTCTCAAGATATTCGTAGAAATTCATCGCTGCTATTTATTATACTGAAGTAAAAGCATTTTATACTTTTGAATGAAGTTGAAAACCATTTATAAAAAGCACAAATTGTCAAGAAAGTAAAGCACATATAGCTATTTCAAAGCTTATTTGATCTTTTTTTCCTTTACCATGCATTTTTGTTTAAAGACTTATGTTTTTATATTTAATACTGTTTCATTTTCCAAAGCTTAAAACTAATAAATGTTGACCTAAACGTATGAAACTGATACATATTTTTGGTTTATCTTCACACATGTAAAAGCTGCATCAAATATTAACTGTATAGTAGCGTGATATTCAGTACATTAAAAGGCTGCTGACGTAAATACAGTGGTTACATCAGCTCTCTATTGTCTATTCGACAATCTAATTACCAAAATGAGTTGCACCTTCTTCATAACAAAAGGAATGATAAAACTTTCAATATAATACATTAATATCCCTTAAATAAGACGTTGAAACATATAATTCTGTCCACATCAGTAAACATTCAGGGTCAAAGCCTTTATTCCTTTATGTTCATCTCTATTGTATTCTTATATTTTTGGATTTTACGCTAGCAAAGTACCAAACGTAACATTAAAACATCTCATTACCGTGGTTCTCATAACGTTAGCAACCATTTTAAAACGTTTGCGAAACAATTTGTGCTACCTGGCTTATTTGTGGTTTGGGTGTCTTGTACATTTTTGAGACGATAACTTTTTCGTTTACCTTAAAAGATCGAAGCATAAATAAAGTACTAATAAGCGCCAAGACAGGCATTTTTAAGAATAAGAAAAGACGTTAAAGTAAATTAAACTTCGGCAAAGTCGAACAGTTTCCAGCTTGCTTCAGATACATATGCGTGCATTAAATATTTATTATATCCACTACTTCACATTCTCCACAAATTTCAGATTCGGGGCTTAAACGTTGCTGGAAAAAGTGCCGCGAACGAGATATCAGCCTTGTCAAAAAGGGATGGTAGCCTGTTATGATGGATCGCACAATTAGGAAAGTTTGCGCTCAGATACGGGATAAGAAGAGGGGGCGGAAAGAAAACTAAATAAATAAATAGCTGCATAAACAGAACAGAAACGCGCGTCTGGTAGGTTGCCAGATGGCGCTTCGGTCGATGGGTGTGAGTGGAGGGAAGGCTTTTGTGCAATGCCTGGGAAATAAACATGCTACTGGGGGAAAAATTTTTCAATATGAGAATGATTTTCGGAAGTTTGCTTTTACATTAAATAACAATGCATTTATAAAATACATAATGTTTTATTCAATGGATAAAGCGGGTCAGCGTTTCATTTTTCGGGGAGAGCTTTCTTTTCTGAAAGACAAGACTAAAGTTATACTTGGTATGGATAATTTGTGTTTTGTGAAGCTAATTCTCACTGTTGGAGAATGTTACTAATTGTTTTAATTTATGCTTTCCAATAATATATATTTGAAAGTAAGCCCACCTTTTTTTATGCTTTAAACAAACTTTGATCATAAAATCAAAATTATAGAAAAAATGATATGCATTTTAAATCTGACTATGCAATATTTTTCTAGATTTCAAGAATTTTGCTTCAAAAAACCTGTAGTTAAATTGATCTCGATTTCAAAAATCATTGCTTTTAATAAAATTTTTGATAAGTAGTAAACCAAAATGTTTTCAACTATTTAGTAAATTATAGAGACAAAAAAAAAAAAAAAAAAAAAAAAAAAAACACTTTTAACTCTTTTCATTATTGAAATCACGCAGTAGTAGAATAGTAGCTCTAAATTCACTTTAGAATAAGATAGAAGACAATTTAACGTGAAATTCAGAATATCTTACAGGAATTTATTCGCAAAGATTAAACTTGGTCATGAAAGTGCAGAATGGTAGTTAAAAATTACTTTTGATGAGATAAGGTTCAACATTAATCATATGCTCCAACGTATATGCATTGTTATTTAAATGTTGAGCTTATAAGGTTGTGAAAAAAAAAAAGTGATGTTTCTTCTAGTTTTTAGAAACTAAATTGAATCTAAATATTGAATTGGATACAAAAGTAATAAATCATTATGTTTTACTACCCGGGTTTTCTTTATGATAATGATAAAAGAAGAGAAAAACTTTTCCAAAATTATAAAATATCTACGTGAAAAACTTTTGGGGTTTAAAAGGTTATTTGTACACGAAATGACGGTAAAAGGGATTCTTGTAGATGTTATGGAGCACCTTAACATTTCAGACATTAGTGATAAGTTAGTGATATCAATCTGTAGATAGAGCGGATTAGCACACAAGATCGATGGTTGGTTATATTCTTAGTGTATGTTTATTTTAAAAAGTTTTATTTTGTGTTTTGTGTGTGTTCAAAAGATTTTAAAAGGGCAAGTCAAAGCTATTACTTCTGTTCTACTAGAAAATAAATGGTAAGCAACAATCAGTTTATTGAACCGATTTTCATCTGTTAATCTGTTCTAACACCTCCCATTTTTTGGGGGGGGGGGGAAGGGGCAGATAATGTCTACGGTGGTGGGGTAGTTGATACATAGAACTACATGAGGCCAATTAATAATACAACGTATTTATTTTGCGATGCCAGTTGCTCAGACGGTAGAAATGGTGAGTTATATAATTGTAATACCAGATCTTTTTTATGGTGGACTTACAATGACTTCTCTGGGACATAAAACGAAAGCTATGCTTCCGATTATTTCTAATCAGATTTTTAAATTTTATTTTGTACTCCTCTTCTCTAAATAAAACCGATTTTTTATTTAGATGAAATGCTGCACTATAATTTTCTTTTGCAAAATAAATGAGCAAATAAAACACCAGCAGTCCTTCTTACCCTTAACTCAAGTCAAAGTTGCGCCCATCAAAGCTTGCGCCATGTAAAAGATCCCTTGAGCATTTGTTTGGCTTGTAGTATCTCTTGGTAAAATTAAATTCCTAGCGCAGTTTCCCATCGAATAGAGCAGATGGCGCTATCTAGTGGGGAAACTATGCGTCAAAATTCTCGTGTCAATTACATTCAGCCGATGGTGGTGCCACATGAAACAGTGGATGCCGGTCTTGGGGAATGCACTAGATCTGCAAATGGCAAGACGCTAAACGCAGCCCCATTTAAAACAAACAACAAACTCAAGTCGAAGACACGGTTTTTCTCTTAAATTAAATTTTACTCATTTATGGTTTCAGTAGAGGCAAAGTAAAATTGATAATGTATGACTCATATGTAAAATTGGCAATTACAATGGAAGGCAATACTATTTCTTGAAATGTTTTGGCCCTAGTAAGTCAAAAGCAAAACGGTTCTCAATATTATCACCCCTTCTTTTACCAGTACATACGCTGAAAAAAAAAATGTTGTTTTTACAGTATAATACTGCAGCAAAGGTAACTGTAAATAAAAGTGCTAATTTTACAGTTTATTACTGTAAAGCAGCAATTTTACAGTTTATTTCCACAATGTTACATTTTATTACCACAAAATTAGCTGTATTATACAGTAAAAACAGCAGTATAATACTGGTAGTAAAGATTTCAGTTTAAAACTGCAAAATTCTGAGTAATAAGCTTAAATTAGCAATTTCACAGTTTAATAATGTAAAATTAGGTTTTTTACAGTTTATTACTGTAAAATTAGCCATTTTTACAGTTTATAACTATAAAAGTAGCTGCATTATATTGTTAAAACAACATCTATTTTTTGCAGCGTATGCATTTGGACTCAGCATTTTGATTTTTTAAAGATAGGTGAACATACACTTCCTAAACGGGTAGGGCTCTAACTTTCTTTCTTCTTATATTCTACAGTAAAACTTAGAAACCGAGGTTGGTATTCACCAGCTTCTGATGCTTGGCAGTAGTCCTAACTGCATTTATACAATAGTTAATTTCATGACCTAGTTTTATAAGCGTCTTGTTACTGCATAAACATGTATATTGCATGAGTATTTAAATTATTTATGCTCCCATAGTTTATAAATGAGTCTAGATATGCAGCAATGTTCTATAACAGGCAGTACTAATCAGACGTCAACACATACAGCATTGTCCTATATTCATCAAGAAGTCTCCTATACACATAAGCTAATTATTTCAGTTATGAATTAGTGCATTTTTATCGGTCAAACTATTGCCGTATTAAAGTTAGTAAAATGTCACAAATATATTTCTTTCATTTCTTTCTAAATACTATCATGGATTATGCTATGAATTATCGTTACCGGTATTTTTATATTTTTAGTGGGCAAACATTTTTAGACCAAGTTAATCGGTAAAAATGTTTTACCGCGCTTAAAATATCACTAATGAAATTTGTTGAACTGGGACAAGAAAAGTTTTTTCGCAAAAAAAAAAAAAAAAAAAGAAAAAAAAAAGAAAAAAAAAAAAAAGAAACAGCTAAAAAAATTGAAAATAAAACTATAAAAATGTTTTCTAGAGAATCTTAGAAGAAACTTCGACCTAGTTTGGAGCTTTTTATATTTCTTCTGAAGTTCGGGTAACGTGAGATGACTTGATTTATGTGTAGACATTAAAAAGCGATGAATTTTTCTGAGTTATATGTCCACTAAAATTTTTACTCGGAAAAAAATGCTTAACTATCGTTTGGAGTTGATTTATGTTTGTCATGGATTTTATTTGAGCATGAAACTGAACATTGCTCAGGTCAAGAAATATACCAATCTATCACTTTTGACCCAAAAAAAAAAACAGAAATAGTCTATAAATCGTAGTCATATATTATTATTTTCAGTAGTAAATATCTTTTTGCTAAAACTGTGTAACCAACTGTTATTGTCTAACATGCTCTTAAGCTTAGAATTTAACTAGTAAAAAAATAGAGAGAGAGAAATAATATCTTTTAACTTCTTAAAATATTGCATTGCATGTTTAGTTGTAGATTTTAAACTTATTTAGTACGTGAAAAAAATGTATGAAACGCACACTATTACGATTTATTTGCAAAGACAATAGCTTTGAAAAAATCAATCGTATGCATAAGAAAATACAATTGAACCCCAAATCTGCCCTACTTTGCTAAATAATTACAAATGTAAGCACTTTAAAATTTTGAAAATACGTTGAACATAGCTGGTTTTGCGGTTCACAAAAAAAGCCACTTGGAACACATGCAAGTAGATTTTATTTGTTTTACGTTATTTTACCTGGTTGATTCTTGCATGTATACTTCAAAACCTTTAATTGAAAATTACAAAGAGTTCAATGCAAAGCTCACACGTATCTGTCGTTGATAATAAAATGTGTCTTTAACATTTTAAAGACTACTATGGTAGGGGAGCCCTAGACAACACGACGACCGTACCATTTTTATTCTTTTCCTCACGAGCATAAAAATATGTCATAAGAAACTTTTCTGGGATTCTTAAGATGAATGCTAATTTGTAACGTAAAAATGATTTTAAAATTTTCTGACATGTCAAATCATTTTTTTAAAACTATAATAATTAGTCTTCCTGTCCCTTATGCGGAGTTAGATGACGATTTTGTTTAAGATAATATGAAAAAAAAGAGCATTTAGAATGATTAATTACTATTTTTACGTACCTAATAAAAACATAGCATTAAGTAATGCTAAGGAAATGATAAATATATTTGCCCATAATTGGTTCATTTATAGGAGATCCAAAGAATTATTGAGGGCAAAAAAGTAAAATAGTTTTTAGTAGTCCGATAAAGCAAAATCCAACGCTTGCTGTCGATGAGTGATTTAAACTAGAAACCATGCCATGGCAAGTTCTACCACTATCTGTAATGTACTGGCGGGAAAAAAATCCCAACACCAAAAAGGACTTGCGGTAGATAAACGAAATTTGGTATGCGTGTTTATACAACTGAAAGATGACATCGATTGAAATTTCGCGCTCCGCGCATAAGTGTGGCGCAGCTGGCGTCACTCAGAACATGCAAATAAGGCTTGTTTTAAAAGCGTGTTGCAAAGCTTGTGAGTATTATTTTTCCGTGAAATTTGACGCATTGCGTTCATGTTAGCCAGGAATGCCTTTAGGAATACGAAGAAGCCATTATCAACAGCTCACCGAGTTTAAACGAGGGTGTACAATTTGGCTACGAGAAGGAGGATTTTCATTTAGCTATATTGCAGAAAGACTTGGTGGGAATGTTTCCACCGTACATGATTATTGAAAGCTATGGTCAAGGGATGGTACTACTTCAGGAAGATTGAGTTCCGAGCTGTCATGTGGAACGACTGAGAAGGAAGCTCGCCAAATCCTGCGTACAGCTGTGGCGCATCGTACTGCATCCGGCAGTGGTGTCAAGAACGAGATCACTGGAGGTCGGAGTGGAGATCTGTTGTAATTTCTGATGAAAACAGATTATGCCTTGGTGCCAGTCATGGGCGTATTTTGGTCAGAAGGAGGCCAGGGGACCGCCTGCATTCACGCAGTCTGCGGCCTAGACACACGGGACCTACACCTGGAGTCATGGTCTCGGCAGCAATTTCCTATGACAACAAAAGCACTCTTGTGGTTATCTCAAATACACTGACTGCGAATTTGTCGTTAGTCTGGTATTCAACCTATAGTCCTTCATGAGTAGCATTCAAGGGGGAATTTTCCAGCAGGATAACGTTCGTCCTCACACCTCTGCTGTAACGCAATGTGCTCTACAGAGTGCTGACATGTTACCATGACCTGCAAGATCACCAGATCTGTCTCCAATTGATCACGTATGGGATATCTTTGGACGGCAACTCCAGCATCATCCACAATCAGCAATGACTGTCCTAGTATTAACACAACAAATGCAACAAGCATGGCACTCCATACCACTAAATTTCATTCGGCACCTGCATGACGCAATGCATGCACGCTTGCAGGATTGCCTTCAAAATTTTGGAGGTTACACCGGCTATTAAAGTAACATAATTTCACATTTGCACAGCATTTTCTTGAGCTTAAATTAGCCAGTGATCTTGTACATTTAATCAATTAAACATGTTAACTAGACAATTGCATTACCCAAATTTCATTACTCTACAGTAGGGTGAGTTCTGGTAAGTGCGTACCCTTTTTTTCAAAGTTCATGTTCTCAAGGATGCTGCTCTGTTGAAAAGTCTCGTACACTCACAATTTTTTTTTAGTTTTCTTTCCAGATCCTTTACTAAGATTTTAAAGCATATAATATGTCAAATAAACCATAAGCATAGGTTTTGTGACCTCGTTTATGACACCTATTCTAAGGTACGCACTTTCCCTATCTAGCGGGGTAAGTGCGTCCACCTTAAATTATGTGAATATGAACAGGAAAAACTTCTGGCACATATTAAATATGTTAGGTAATTGCCTTGGGATAATTCCTAATACTAGAGATCGGCACTTGCTTGAATGGATGAAACGCAATCAGTGATATCCCGCATGTCTTGCGAAAAACTGTGATTTGAAGATTGAGAGTGTTGTGTCTGTGATTCTTCCTTTGTTCTTTTAATAAGACCAAGTGAGCAAATGTAAGTTGTTTTTATTTAGTAATAATCACTTATAGTCTACATAGTTTATTTTAGTTTACTACATTAATCAGTCTGTATTTAAGCCAGGGTTCGCACTTACCCCTTCTTACATGTAAGATGACACATGTACGTCCAATAGCGTTGTTTTAAGTGCGTACCCCTGTGATTTTCTTAAATTCTATTTGTATGGTAGATCGTTAGGTGACCCGAGTGAACAATTCGTTTTTTTTCCCGAATAAATACGGTTTTAAAATATTTTTCTTATTAGAATCAGCAGCAGTAAGAAAAAACACGAAATAAAGAGCAAAAAAAAAAGAAAATAATTGATCATGATATACTTGTATTTTTTTTTCTTGTACATTGAAATAGTTTTTCACAAGGTGTTCTTAATTTTCTTTAATATAATTTATTCATTACTCCTTCTTCGTTTTTTGAATCAGTTGGTTCCTTATTTAGTGTTTTACTTAATTTCATTGCTTCACTTGTCATTCTGTTTTAAATTAAGTACATCTTATGATCGCTATTTTGAACGGAAAATTTACTAACAGATATCTAAAAGCCAATATATTTCAGAATTAATGAATAAAATTGAAATATTATGCCGCATTCAATGTAAATATAAATACTTGATGGAAATGGCATCGCATTTATAATCGGCTTATAAAAGAGTTATAAGAAAAATTAAAGGTGAATTTCGAGAGTCGGACTTTCCACGTAATGGTACGCACTTGCCTCATCATAATGGTACGCACTTGCTCCGCATAATAGTACGCATATGCCTTATGATAGCGGTACGCACTTGCCCCATCATAATGGTACGCACTTACCCCCACCTTACCTTAAAGAAAGGGAAAGTGCGTACCGTCATATAAACAAATTTTAGTTAGAGTATTTGATCAAAATACCTCATGTATGTTATTAGTAGCTGTTACTCAAAAGAAACAACTTGCATTTCTTGACTTCAATTGCTTGATATGACTACAAGAGAAACTGAAACAAAACCTTCTCATTCTTTACTTTAGAGTTTGTTTGAAGACATTTAAGTTGTCTCTGATTGTGCTTCGTCTATTGAATGCAGGCCTGAATTCTACCTATTGAAATTATCATTAGACAGTTATCTAACACAGTCGATGTGTTGCGAGAAGCCATTTCAGGACAGTGTTCATATAATTCCCAGTGGACGCACTTACCAGAACTCACCCTATTTTTTTCTTGGTGTTGGGATTTTTTTCCGCCAGTGTATATAGCGAGTTCATGCCTCATGTGGAAAATAATTACTAGCTGTCATTTCACTAATTTAGTTTGAACTTTAGTCAGTTATTCGGAACAATGAAATTAAGCCATGTTAATAATATTTAAACTAATTAATGAAAAGAAATACCACTCGTTTCGAGCTGAGGAGAACTTATTTAAGAACTTGTTGACAAAAATTCAATTCGTAGCGTGTTCAAATAATAAATGATTAAACCTATCTACTAACCATTTTATTTGATGCCGGCCGCCTTGTCTAGTGGTCAGAGCAGTCTGCCACGGATGGTGTAGCCCCGGGTTCGAGTCCCGGCTTGGGCATGGATGTGCTTTCACTTTCCTATCCTTGACCTTTCTTTGTGTGAATGTGTTGTGCTTTGAAAGGTTGCCTACCCTATAAACGGGTACCTGTGGCAAGTGTGTACTGTGGAAGTCGGACTTCACACCAAATTACGGTACAGTTGGAAAAGTGAAGCAGCGCACCCGCAAATTGCCAGCCTGGCTGGTATATGACAAAAAAAAAATGTTTTGGTCAGTCCGTTTCTTGCACTTTATTCCTGCCCTTCCTTAGACACAAATGTTCTGTCCAAAAAATTAAATACTAAATATTATACCACATCTTCATCTTGTCTAATGTTCCCCTACACATATACCTCCTATATTTTGTTATTGTATAAATAATCGAATACAAATTATATGTAAATTATAATTTTTGATGTTATTGAATCACCAAAGTCTTAATATTGCAAACAAAATTGATCGATCAAAAAATAATTATTTTCTTCAGTTGAAAAACTGCTTTTAACATTTTACGTTAGATCTAACGTTCCTAAAAGGCAAAAGAGAGAGAGATAGAAAGATAGAGAAGCTACACCGACCATGCTTCTGCACTGTCCCAGCTATAGGGTGGTCACAAAAAATCAATTTTCGAATTTCTTTTGCGGCACCCCACCTAAAATGTGCCAATGGGCTAGAAAATGAGATTTGCAAAGTTTTAGCTTAATCGGATAATATTAACACGTGCCGCAAAGAGGGTAAAGTTAAGAAAAACAGCGTTTTTTAGCCAAAAATTGTAGTTTTTACTCTGTAAAACCAAAACTACTTATCCTAGAAGCTTTATTTTGGTCTCATTTTGTAGGAAATTTTATTTTCGTTAAGTCTAATCTTATTTAAAGTTTCGAAAAAAATGATTAAATATTTTTCAGAATTTTCACAAGTCAGGCTGCAACGCAAATCCTCGAAATTGCAAGTAACATGGGGAAATTTTTTTTTTCAACTAATCTTTTGAGGCACCCCCCTAAAATGTGCCAATAGACTAGAAAATGAGATTTGAAAAGTTTTAGCTTAATCGGATAATATTAACACGTGCCTCAAAGTGGGTAAAGTTACGAAAAACAGCGATTTTTAGCCAAAAATCGTAGTTTTTCCTCTGTAAAACCAAAACTATTCATCTTAGAAACTTTATTTTGGTCTCATTTTGTAGGAAATTTCATTCTCATTAAGTGCTATCCCATTCATTTTTGCTATCATGTCCAAAGTATTTATTTGGCATTTTTCAGGTTAAATCGTAGAGTATATCAAAAATAAGAAATTTTCATGCAAAAACCTAAAAGCATTACAATATTCAATTACATTTATTTGCTTATTGTTGGATTTACTTTGTCAATTAAAAAAGGGGTATTTTCGCGGTACTTTAGAAATAAATGAAACAAATTTCTGTGTTAAAATAGAGGAATTAAGGGGTTAAGACGGAAAGCAAAGAGTTTAAATGACAACAAAAGCTAATGCACCTTTATACTTATACTGTTAAATTATATAACATCATTTTACTACTCTTTAGCACTTAATGAGAATGAAATTTTCTACAAAATGAGACCAAATTAAAGCTTCTAAGATGAATAGTTTTGGTTTTACAGAGGAAAAAATACGAGTTTTGGCTAAAAATCGATGTTTTTCGTAACTTTACCCACTTTGAGGCACGTGTTAATATTATCCGATTAAGCTAAAACTTTTCAAATCTCATTTTCTAGTCTATTGGCACATTTTAGTGGGGTGCCTCAAAAGATCAGTTGAAAAAAAATTTCCCCATGTTACTTGCAATTTGCGTTGCAGCCTGACTTGTGAAAATTCTGAAAAATATTTAATTATTTTTTTCGAAACTTTAAATAAGATTAGACTTAAAGAAAATAAAATTTCCTACAAAATGAGACCAAAATAAAGCTTCTAGGATCAGTAGTTTTGGTTTTACGGAGTAAAAACTACAATTTTGAGCTAAAAATCGCTGTTTTTCTTAACTTTACCCTCTTTGCGGCACGTGTTAATATTATCCGATTAAGCTAAAACTTTGCAAATCTCATTTTCTAGCCCATTGGCGCATTTTAGGGGGGTGCCGCAAAAGATTAGTTGAAAAAAATTTTTCCCATGTTACTTGTGACCACCCTACTGTCCCACCCTACGTTTCTGCTCTACTGCCACTGTAAATGGAGCTTTTTCACAAAGTTACTCTAAGGGCGATGAAAACAGTTTTCAGGTTGGGATACACAATTTTTGACGCTTTTAACTAGGAAAACAAAGTATTTTATTATCATAAATAAAGTAAGTTTAAAAAAAAAGTATTCAAAGAAAAAACATTAAATATACATTTTAAAACATTATACACTTCGTCAGCCTATGCCCTAAGATGTTATTTTGGAATGAGAGAAATATTGAAGGGACAAAAATGTATTAGATTTTTTAAACACTTGAATTCTTCATTCATGTTTGCCAGCATCATTTATGTCTCAGATTATTTAATTTTTATAATAGTAAAATCTATACAGTTCCCGTTGTCTTTCTCAGGTATAGTAGAGCCAATATTTAGAAAGTGCCAATTTGAAGTTGGAGTTTTCTGAAAAAAAAAAATTTTTTGCAGAAAAAAACTAATATTGGATTTTAAGTCTAAATTGGGTCTAAATGCAAGAAAATAAAAGGGAGGAGGTCAAGGAAGTTATTTCCCCCCTTCTTAGATTACTCACTTTTAAGCCGTTACAGATCTGATGAATGTTACAGATCTGATGTTTATATGAGCTACATATTTGAGTTTATGCTTTCAGTCTTCGTTAACATCTCTAAATATGATATCATTTCCTTGCATTTTAAACATAGAATTAAGATAATTATATTAAAATATATATATTAGGCTAAAAAATCAAATTTCATTATAAAAAAGCATTTCTTGGAAATAAAAATGAGCGATAAGGTTTTTAGATAAAATAAATTATGAGATTACCAAATCCAAGCTAATAAAACATTTGTTTTGTTTTAAAACAACACACAACTTCAACTTTTTCAACACACAACTCTGCTGCTTGCTTTTCTTTAATTAGTTGCAGGAAATTTAATTTCTTGATCAGAAATTCAAATTTAGCATGCTAGTTATTATCTAGTTATTTAGCGAAGTTATGAGAAATTGAAGCACCAAAAAAATAAATAAATAAATAAAATAATAATAATTAATTAACTTAATTTCTGCAGTGTCAATTTTTCTTATTTTACTAACTTCTATTGTTAGGTCATACAAACCACAAATGAAGCAATTGTACTAAAACTCATTGCTTTTCATTTTTTAAGAACAAAAATATTCAATATATATGGCTAAAACCTAAGATTTTTGCTTTTTATAATTCTGAAACGTGTGAGTTAGTTCTGTAACATATTCGCTGTTTTTCAATGTTACCGCTCTGACTGTTACCGATCTGACAAACTGACAAAGTTTTTTTTTTTATTTCCGAGTCGATCGCACTAAACCAAAATCAAACACGTGGGTTTTTCACTTGCAATAAAGGACTATACTTATATATAAAATAATTTTTAAAATAATAAAAACTGCGCATTTTAGAGCGTGTTACCGATCTGATGACTCAAATGACACACTTTTATAAAATCACTTTAAAAAATCTTACCTACAATTTTAGATGCAGAAATGCAAATTTTTAATTACGATTCGATAAAACATCCCACCAGGTACTCAGTATCACGTGGTATAGGTGCAGGAAATGATTTTGGGAGCTTAAACATAGATCGGAAGTTATTGTTACCACTCTGACGGCGGAACTTGGGACATGCTTATTTCGCATCGGCTAGAAAATCAGAAATCGATTAAAGCAAAAATGAAGTAAAATATTAACAAAGGGGTAGAGATAGAATCGTTTTTTGTGCAAGTGCGTTTTTTCGGGAAGTTAGAAAGTGCGCATCACCTGTTTGCATGCTAAGCTTTGCTACTGGGGACACGTTACCGATCTGATTTTTGATGTATAAAAACAATATTATCTGAAGAAAAATATTTTTTTTTCTGATGTTATTAGATGAAATGAAAGCAGAACCTTATCTTCTTTCTGGGGAAAATTATTTTTTTAACTAGTTATTGAAATACTAGTGAAAATTCACTTGGGACTCAAATTGGCACTTTTCTAAATATTAGCTCAGTACTGATTCTAACAAAATATATAAATATCCGTTAAAATATCTTAAAAAGAACCAAGATTTTATTAGATTTTGCACGTGCGAATAAGCAACATTTTTTAAAGGAACAAAATAAATCTTGAATTCGTCTGTAGAAACCATTGCCACCATATTAAAGTTTACAGAAGTTTTTAACCGACTTCAAAAAAGGAGGAGGTTCTCAATTCAAAGCGTATACTTTTTTTTTTGTTTGTTCGCACATAACATCTGATCTACTGAACCGATTTGAACGATTTTTTTTTAATCGATAGAAGATGGTGTAACTTAGGTACCATGTACTCATATGACGATATTTGTTCACTAGAAAAAAAGTTATGATCGAAAAACTAACATTTCATGGTCATTTAAAACAATATGTGTTATTGTAAATCCGAAACTCAATGAGCGACCCGATGGTCAAGTGGTTTTGCGCGTCAGGTTGAAGTTCCTGATGGAATGAGATCGAGTCCAGGTCTGCAAGGATTTTTTTGAACATCAGCATGTTTTTTTTTTCTTTTTGAATGATTTAATGATTGCAATGTCCTTATGCAGGTACATCCCCCATGGGGATCTACCCCGTATTTTTTTATGGTACAAAATGACAGTTTTGGTCGGATCTTTGTCAAAATTGGCAATGGGGTCCTTCGATGCTGTAGAATTTTCTTATGGACGTTTGCGCCATTTTTGGGGGCTTTGAATCGATTGTGGCAATAAATGGTTTTTGATTTGCGGCACTTATATTATTTTTTCAAGAATTATATACACAATCAATTATGTTAATTTTTGTACCTTTATAAAATTCTGTATTTTATACCTTGCATTTACGTCAAATTCAAGAAATCGAAAAACTAAAATTTCATGTTATTTAAAACAATATGTGCTATCGTAAATCCTTACTGCAATGAGCGACCCGATGGTCAAGTGGTTAAACGCGTCGGGTTGAAGTTCCTGATGGAATGAGATCGAGTACAGGTCTGCAAGGATTTTTTTGAACAGCTACATGGTTTTTTAACTATATTTTGATTTTTTTAAGTGCATTTACACTAAAAAGAATGAAATAAAATATTTTTGGAAAAAAAAAATAGAACCGACTTCAGTTGGAAATTGCTCTAAAAAGTAAAAAATAATTTTTTTCTTTGAACACCATCGAAACTACTTTTAAACATAAGTTTTGAAGTCGGCGCAAAAACAATGTATAGATTCATACGCAACTACAATTCAACTATAAATATAAATTTTAATGGATTCATTTCATTGATTACCACACATTCGTGTAATGGTACAAATATTCTGCTTTTAATTTTCAATGGTTTCTCTGAAAAAATGTTGGCAAAATATGGTTAAATATCATTTTACCTATCGTTTTTGCGCCGACTTCAAAACTTATGTTTAAAAGTAGTTTCGATGGTGTTCAAAGAAAAAAATTATTTTTTACTTTTTAGAGCAATTTCCAACTGAAGTCGGTTCTATTTTTTTTTTTCCAAAAATATTTTTTGGATCCCTCATCAAACTTCCTGTTACCTCGTTCTGCTCCTCCGGTGTATACAGAACTAATGCACGACTATACCTGAGAACAAAATGTTTAAAAAAAGAATCATTTCAGAAAAAAAAACAGCAAAATGTAGTAAATCCAGTCTTCGACATGATTTGCAAGCACGCATACCAAGTATCGAGAATCACAACGAGGAGAAAACGAGTTTAATTCTCCGAAATCCAATACCAAAGTGTATCAACTTCGGCTGCATCAGAGACACCGAGTTCCAACACAAAAGAATAGTCGATGGGGAAGAATCAGAGAAAGAGAAGGAATGGAGTTATAAGGATGCGGAGTACGGCTCTTCGATCTAATGAGAAATGGTCTTTAATTACCCATCTGCATAAACATGAATGGGCGGGTCGGCCTCGTGCACGGAAGAAGGGGTGAAAGGGGTGAAGCGTCTTTGTTTACGTTGCCTCGAGGATAGATCCCGGTCTAAAATCGGAAATTCCAGTATCTCAGAGAAAAGGGCGGTCTGAATAATTGACCCATCTATCGTGGTAAAGAGATAGATGAAAAGGAGTTATTCGGCTCAGGAAGAGCGGTACTGACAGTTTGATTTGGTGACATAGTTGGACATATGTTCCATTCAAAAAGTAATTTCAGGGAGGCTAAGGTAATAACTCTAAATGAATTATGTAATTTTCTTAGCTACTATTTGAAAAGTGCTGCTGGTTTAAAAATGCCATTCAAAAAATAATAATAATAATAATAATAATAATAGGACTTAGCAACAAGCGTATTGTTTCGTATTGAAAACGTCTCTCTCACGAAAAAACACAATTAACCTTTTAACTGTCAAGCACCAAAATAAACTTTGGCACAGCACTGGTGGTCGAAAATGTCACGCCCGAAAATTACTCGGGGTAATTTTTTTTTTTTTTTTTGAGTGCATCATATTGTTATACCCGAATATATATCGGGAGACGTTTATTTCGGCTTCATCTCTTTGTCAAACCCGACTGTTTCTCGGGTTTGTGCTTGGAAAAGTGTTTCCAGTTATACCACACAAGACTGAATTATTGAAAAGTATTCACTTTCATTTATTTATTTATTTATTTATTTTTTGTTTATTTATTTTTTAGAAAAATATAATTTTTTTTCCATTATTAGAAAATAATACTCCACTAGAAGCGAACTTTACAACTGCTATGTTGAGTGGCAGCCGCCTCAAGCAAATATGCAGTGGCTACAAAACTTTAAATATTTTACCCATGTGCTTTAAAATATCAATTTTTAACTTCTAAATATATTTTATTTTGTATTAAACATTTGATTTTTGCAATAAAAAAAATTGACAATTTTTGCACCCAAATCATCAAAATAACTTGACAGTCAAAGGGTTAAATACTTTTTAAAATTATATATGAGCGTAAACTATACATTAAATTAATTATTCTCTTATTAAGGATAACCTCAACAATCTTGTAACATGAAGGTCAGTTTCTGGTTAATCGTTTTAATGTTATTTGGCAATTTTTTCAAAAAGAAAAAGAAAAAAAAAAATGTTTTACCTCAGCGCCATGTTTCATTACGCATAAATTTAACATTTTAGTGAATTCTTTTTTATAGTTTCTTAAGACTTGATACATTTATTTGACTAATTACATTACGGCGCATAGAGCTTTAAATGTTGCTCTATTTAGCTGGTGGATAGAACTTTTCATTTTATGTTGTTCCTAGACTGTTATTTTACCTAGTTAAATTGACAAAGAATCAAATGAGTGAACAAAACATTTGGAACATCATTAGTTATTTTTAGTTAATTATATGCTTAGAATAGTTTAAGTATTAAATCAAAGAGTTATCTTTAAAAAATGTCTCTTATTAACGTACACCTACGTCTATGTACCGAGCCTTTCTGCGTTTGTGTGTAAGTGTGTGCGTTTTCATACCATCAAAAAACATATTTAATCTCAGTTATTAATCTCAGTTCTATCTGAACCTTTTGAGTAGGGTCAAGTGGGGTAATTATGAACAAATTTTTACAATTTCACACGCTAACTGCGCTTTGGAGCACCATGTCCTACTTAAAAATCTGGACACAAGTTAGAAACAGTTATTCAATCCTCTGCTACGCTGCGCGACTGTTTTTTTTTTTTTTTTAATTTGTTGGCTGCTGCATGTTTTTTAAAATTCTTGTTCTTAATTACCCCAATTGTTCACAATTACCCCATAGTGCAAAGGTTAAATAAGAGCATGCTTTCCCCCTGGATTACCCTGGCTTTTCAGTGAATTCCTTGACTTCATCATAAAAGTGATATACCACAAAGGGATCTCTGGTTTTTTTCTAGATTTTCGTAGGAGTTTTTTTTTTTTTTTTAGAGAGAAATGTTCGAATACCGTTTCATGAAACTAATGTGCCAGTCATCACCTGGCTTCCCATCTTTGAATCGGACGTGAAACCTACTAGCCAAAGTAAAGTCTTGAATAAGGTTTTTCAACTCTTCCTTGCCGCAAGGAAACCCCATAGATAGGACTCCTATCAAATAGACATTTTGCCAGAGTTGGCTGCACTTCAGCTGGGATGTAAATATGTTGGGCGACCTGCTCCCATCCGATAAATGTCGACTTTGAATTTAATTCTGCTGTGCAAAACACTCAGAAAGATGGCGTAGGTGTCCACTGCCTTTCTGCATGTCATGTTCCCAATTTATAATATCATTCGCAGCAATTAATAAGTCATCATTGGTGTATTGAGGTGGTGACGTCTTCTTCACATAAGTGCGAGGCATTTGGACGTTAAAGCCTACGGACAACGACTTGTAAATCCTTACAAAACGTCAATGACTCAGTTAAATAATCAAAACAACTATTTTGATCATAAAATTGGACCTGAAGTGAAAAACAATACTCTGAAAAAACGTTCATAATTAACCCTGCCTAGAAAAATACAGGCTGCTTATGAACACTTTCCTGCTGGGAACTAAAAATTAAAGTCAGTGAAACTCCAGTTGATTCCTGTTAAAGATTTAGTAACTGAAGGCAAGTAAAATGAAAACAATAACTTACCACAATTTTATTAGCCAGAACAGGATGGAAATTGAAGACCGTGAAAAACTGTTTGACATTTTTTGAGGGAAAGGTTATAATAACTACGGAAATAGCGGGTGCAGTGTCAACGCCTCAGTGGAAAAACGTCCCTAACCTAGTAATGAATGTGTGAACATCCAGTTGCTACTGCTATTTGGTTCCTTTATTGCTTACAGAAACGCTAATGTCGTTTATTCGTTCACAATTACCCCACTTGACCCTAAACATAGATTTCAGTTTAGATACATCATAAAATTAGTGCAAAATGGCCAAGGGTAGAACTTCTTACGCAGGAGAAAAACTATAAGAGACCGAAATTATTACAAATCAAATGTTTAAGAAGTTTAGATTATTCTGAGCTGCTTAATTTATGAACAAATATAAAATTAATTGCGGAGTTTGCTTATAAATGTATCCTTTACGACTTCATTTTGTCGTCAATAATTTGGTGTCACGAAGAGGAGCCCTTTACTCAATCCAAAAGAGTTTAGTATGTGGATGAAA
The DNA here is from genome assembly GCA_038373865.1 of Uloborus plumipes. Taxonomy (NCBI): domain Eukaryota; kingdom Metazoa; phylum Arthropoda; class Arachnida; order Araneae; family Uloboridae; genus Uloborus; species Uloborus plumipes. The sequence continues at coordinate 25,538 of JAXGGA010004796.1, forward strand.
ACACATCCGATAAAAGTCTTGGTCCACATAAAGTTCTTTTTTACCCCAAAACACGTGTGTACGTTCTCTGCAACTCTGAACGATGTTTTTTTGTAATATTTTCGTCTTTTTCTGCTCCAGTGTATTTCTTTTTATCTTAATATCAAGATAGTTGCATTCTTCTTTTTCACCGTATTCAATTTTGAAATTTTGTAACAAGTAGCTCCAAGCTCTCCCATACAAAAATTTGTTAATTTTTACGTTTTTATACAGCTTTTAATAAAAAAAAATCGAAAGTCGAATGAACATGCAAAATTTATTGACGAGCTCATTTTAGAACACAGATTAGTCTTTTTATTATTTTACGCCGAAAATTGGGGATTAAACACCTTAGGTAATTGGCCATGGAACGGATGAAAATGTTAGTGGCTTACAATGTAAGCTCGATCAAGTTGTCTGAAGATTAACTGTACCAGAAAGCTCGAGAGAGAGATCAAGTTAATGACAAGATTAAAACACATCTAATTATTTCCCTATTTTATAAAAATATCGGGAACGGATAGACAAAAACTAAGAATGAGTAATTACCTTCGTGTAACAACACATCTTTGACTTTCAGGGAAGTTTTACGTTATTAATGGAGAAAGGAATTTGGTACTGTGATTTTTTAGAATAATCCTCCCTTTCATTTAAGGAAAAAGTCCTAAGCACAAAAACTATATTTTATACAATTTTAGAATTAAACCGCTGTTTCTTCTTTAGAGCTTTAAATCTTTAAGTAATAGTTTTATTTAGTTGAATTAGAAGATATTATTTCTTTACTTCTCTATAATATGTTTTCCACATTCTTCCTGGGTCTACTATATAACATTTTTTGGGCATTTGTTTGTTTGCTTCTGAATTGCTTCGTAGTACCTACTAACAATCAGTAGACGAAGTGCATTCCTCAGAGACCAGCAGGGCAATTCCACGTTAACTTTCGTTACATTTTAACCAACGCTTAGGCATTTAGCACCTCAGTACAGACAAATATTGTCATACAAGCCTTGAATAAAAGTTTTCTATGAAAATGACAATCAAAAGCAAAATAAAAATGCACAAATATTAGATGCATTTAAATTTTTCAAAATTTAGCAGTCAAAATTAAGGCAGTAACTTACGTTACACAAAAAGGGAATAACATAATATGAAAATTTGTTCTAAGGCAAATTTCTGCTCTATTACAGCTGTTTTCTTGTTTGAAGTATAATTTATCAGTTCCTTATAATGCTCAAGAATGGATTTTCATTAATTTAAGAATTTATTTCAAAAATTGGGAATTATGGGAATTTTTGACTAGGTAACTTACGTTACAGTAACTTACGTTACAAAATTTACTTACAACCAGATCTTTATTACAAAAATTAATGAATGTAAATTACAGCTTAGTTTATATCAAAATATTGAAAATTAACAATTATAAATTGAATTTATAGAAATTTAATACCAAATTCAATGAACAATCGAAAATATTACACAACATAAAACTTTTAAATGCAAACTGGTCACTGTTATTAACAAGTTCAGGTAGGTTCAATTTTTCGAATCACGTTTTCTCATAATAAATTTCATCTGTCGTTACTGGCCATATATAATAGGTTCTAACAGCAGCCATTACTTTTACTTTAAACTCGTTTTCTTCAATAATTATCACAACTCAAGGATACAATGTTTTTTCGTACTTCATCACACACCATTCACCGGCTTTTATTTCTGTTTTTTTTTTCTTGTTCCTTGAAATACTTAACTAAACGAAACCCCACAGTTTGTCCATTTCTAGTTTTCAAATGTTGGTTGTCAATGTGCGGATCTTCAGAAAATATTTTTGATAAATTTTGCTTTTTCTGACATATTTTAGTATCATCAAGAGTGACTTTTATTTTCGAATCTGTAATATCCACATGACTTTTCACATACCCCTTTTACAGCGCATCTTTCGCAGAGTTCAGTGGCATTTTAATGCAGAATAAAATATATTTCACCTGTAAGAGATAAAATATTTTTATATTTGTTTTTTCCAAAACATATTTCAAAACTTTAAAGCATAACAGAAGTCTATTCCTGAATAATTTTTAGTAAATTACCTCTTGAATATTCCGAATGCAGTGATATAGTTTAGAGATAATTAATATCTTAAAAGCCAAAAAGAAACATGTAATTTATAATAGAGGTGTATTGTAATCTTATTAACAAATAGAGATATTTTAAGAAATATGATTAATTTAAATTAAGTAAATGCAGTACATTTAAAGGAATTCTTGAATAAATTACTTCTACTAACCACATAGGTTTATTTCACAATTTACTTTCTTTATAAACGCAAGTATTTAAGTCCTACTTAGTAAGGCTCGACCGATGGCATTTTTTGGCCGATGGGCCGATGCCGATTGTTGGCCGATTGTTCAAAGTTGGCCGATGGCCGATGGCCGATTTTTTTACTCTTCCATCGGCCGATGGCCGATGCCGATGGCCGATGGTTAAAAAAAATCAAATGATTAGAAAAATAAATGTTTTATAAGAGATTTGATGGGTCATATATTCATTTCATTCTACTTCTTTTTCAGTCATTCAGATTTTGGGTTTAAATTTCTATTTTACTACCACTCGACAAAAATTATATGAGAGAGAGAGACGCAGTAAGTTGAGAACTCATTCGTACCATTGGTACTAGGTGTAGTCATGCAGATACTTTCTTAGCTGCAATCCGATGTTCCAAATGTGCTTTTAACCTATTTTCTCTCTTTTTTTGACTAATCAATTTTAATTTCAATGCAGACTAATATCATAAATTGGTGACAACTGAGTGATATAATCGCAAAGCGTTTTATAACTAACAAAGAAAGATACAACAAAGATGGAGAAAAAAATAAGATGCTGACTTCGGTATCGGCTGGGCGGTATTTGACAAAATTCCTATTAAAATTGTCGATATTTGTAACATGAATCTCTGTAAAGCAATTCCGCATCGGTTCGCAATATACTCTTTTATTCGTGAATTAAGTTCCACCTACATATACGAAAACGTTTGAGATAAAAATTTGAAACGGACACTGTGTTTAGTAATAGGCAACTGCTCTATTGTTACATATTGTTGTACATAAACATAAAAAAAAAAGACTTAAGCAATAATATGTGGATTTAGATACACCAAACTTGGTAAAAGAACTTCCCGTTATGTTGTTTAATCATTAAAAAAAGTGAACCAGTCAACAAATTACACTGTGTGAGTGGAAAAATTCTTTAAGATATTTTTAAACCATAAAGTTAAACAAAACAAGAAGTTCTATCAAGAACTAAACGAACCTACTTTTCCGCACATCGACATCGGTATTTAGTATCTGATCAATATTCTTTTAATTATCTGAGACGACAAATTATGTCAAACGTACCTTTTTAGCAAATAAAGCTGATTTCTAAAAACCAAATATGCAGATTTCATCTGATGAACTAGGCACTTAAAAAGTAAACAAAATAAAATTAAATAAATAAATAAAGTTGTTGCATCTTTTAAACAATGCAGCTTTTATAGTTCTTCCGTAGAAAAATTAATTGTTTTGAAAAAAAAGAATGAAAAATAGGAAGCAAATCAAAAAATCAAAACACATTTTATCAAAAAAAAAAAAACTCGTTCCCAAAAAAATGTCTCGAATTCCATTTTTAATCCGTCACCAATAATTAAAAATCAAATAATTGATTAAATAAATAATAAAATGTTTTCTTAAATGAGTAATTTTTGTTAGACAAAAAATCGTCTGCCAAAAAAAAAAAAAAATGATAATAATAATAAATAAAACAAATGAATAAACAAAGAAAAAAATCGCGTGCACGGTTATTTCTTTTAAGAGTAGGAGTCAGTCATTTTTTCCCAGCCTGCATTTCTGCAATGTTTGCTCTTTTCTGAGTCAGAGTTAGAGTCGAGGATTCAGAGTTGGGGTTGAAAAGTCGGAGTCATAAATCGCAGTCGACAGGTAGAGTCAGAATCAAAGGCACACACATTCTAATAGTAGGACTCAGTTTTTTTTCCGAGCCTGTATTTCTACCATAGTGGCGGAGTTGGAGTCGAAGATTCGGTGTTGGAGTCGGTTTTAAAAAATTAGTTTCGTCAGTCGAAGTCGAAAGCTCTAAAATTATAATGGTAGGAGTGGGTCATTTTCTTCTGAGCCTGCATTTCAGCTATGTTTGCGGAGTCGGAGTCAAGGAGTCGGAAGCAGAGTCCTCATTGCAGCTTATTCAGAAAAGTACTTTACATACATTATTTATCAAAACCATTTTCTAACAAAATTAGTTTGAAGGAAATCCGCCTTTAAGTTCAAGATCTACATTGAACTGAAATTTCCCAGTAGGTGCAATGTTAAGTCTTTTTCTGAACGGTTCAATATTAAAAGAAAAATGGTTCAAATCAAAAAGCGAAATATGGGAATGAGGTGTCCTCACCGAGATCTTTCGAACAAAAAAAAGTTAATTCAAATCGGACGGTTCCCTTAAAAGTTATTAGGGGGGGAAAGGTTGTTTGAACGGTTCAATGTTGAACCAAAAATGTTAAAATTTAAAATTTAAATACGGTAATAAAGTATCCTTGCCGAGATGCTTCGAACAAAAAAAAGTTTATTTAAATCGGACTGTTCACTCAAAAGTTACTAAGGGTGACAGCTTGTTTGAACGGTTCAATGTTGAACGAAAAATTGTTCAAATCGAAAATGTAGATACGGGAATGAAGTATCCTTGAAAAGATCTTTCGAACAAAAAAAAGTTTGTTCAAATCGGACTGTTAACTAAAAAGTTAGTATCGCGGGACAGGTTGTTTGAACGGTTCAAAGTTGAACCAAAAATTGTTCAAATCGAAAAATCAAATATGGGAATGAGTTGTACTCGCCGAGATCTTTCCAACAAAAAAAAAAAGTTTGTTCAAATCGGAATCTTCATTTAAAAGTTATTATGGGGAGGGGGGGAACAGACATACAGACCGACCGACCGACCGACACACAAATTCCCCATCTCAATACCCTACTTTCCAAGTTTTAATTTTTCAATTTTTTTAAATGTTTTTATTTCTGTTTGACTTTTTTTTTTGGACCTGGTGATAATTTTATGATACATCGAACCACTTTTAATGCTTTTTTCGTTTTTTTTTTTTTCTTTTTAACGGGGAAGTAGGCTAAAAAGGCAACATATAAATCACAATACTAAGTCATAGCTTGAATTTCGCTATACTTAAAATGTATGAACAGAAATGTTTGCATGTTCGTTAAAAGCTGCAAAACTTACATAACTTATTTTATTGAAAAATAAATAACCATAAAATAAAAAGTCAGCTTGCACCTTTTTTTTTTTTTTTTTTGCTACTTTTGCTCCTAGTTTGATTTTTTATTTTGCTGAATCTTGCATCAAAATGGCACTCTTTTTTTTTTTTCCTTCAGTCGCGCTAAAATTATAATTTTCCTGCTTCAGCCTGCTCTAATACGGTGTTTTTTTTTCCTCCAGTATGCTCCAAAATAATTATTTTTCCTCTCCAAAACAGAATTTCAGCTGCTCCGAAATTGTATCCATCGAATCCCACCCCTGATATAGTTTAAATTAAATAGACTTGAATAATGACAAAATGATAGTAAGTTATAGAAGCCGTCGACATATTTACAATTGCAATATTTTAATGAAAATATCTCATAGATTATCATAGAACAGTGGAGAAAAATGCGTAGGCAGGCGAACTATGCTTCGCGCCCTTTGACGCACCCTTAAAAGCTGCAAAACTTACATAACTTATTTTATTGAAAAATAAATAACCATAAAATAAAAAGTCAGCTTGCACCTTTTTTTTTTTTTTTTTGCTACTTTTGTTCCTAGTTTGATTTTTTATTTTGCTGAATCTTGCATCAAAATGGCATTCTTTTTTTTTTTTTTTTCCTTCAGTCGCGCTAAAATTATAATTTTCCTGCTTCAGCCTGCTCTAATACGGTGTTTTTTTTTCCTCCAGTATGCTCCAAAATAATTATTTTTCCTCTCCAAAACAGAATTTCAGCTGCTCCGAAATTGTATCCATCGAATCCCACCCCTGATATAGTTTAAATTAAATAGACTTGAATAATGACAAAATGATAGTAAGTTATAGAAGCCGTCGACATATTTACAATTGCAATATTTTAATGAAAATATCTCATAGATTATCATAGAACAGTGGAGAAAAATGCGTAGGCAGGCGAACTATGCTTCTAATAGAAAGATACAGTAAAAGAGATTGGGGGGGGGGGATTAAAAAATTGCAATGAAAAGGCACGCTAGCATTTAAAAGTGCAAAGGTAGAATGATATGAGTTCAAGCGAGATATAGTGAATAATACACAAATTATCTATATCGTAGTGCAAGATGGCAATGGCACATATTCAATATTATAATTCTGCATTAAACTAATAGGTAAAATCTGAAACAGCATAATCCTCTCTAAAGCGGACACCTCCCAACAACGGACAAAACTTCCGGTTCCGTTATTCGAAGGTTTAACTGTAATTCTTAAAATTCGCATCAAATCGATTACTCGAAAAGTGTCTGTTGTGAAAATTTCGGTATCTGTCCGATTCGGAAAATTCCAAAACCCAGAACTGTGTTAGTCCCGTTTGCTGCCCGATTTCAAGCCACATGCTGAACATACTTTTAATTGTGAAGTAAAAAATAGAGAAAATAGAATTCCGTCTTAAAAAAAACTTAAAAAAAAAAAAAAAAACATCGGCCTTGCATCGGCATTTAGATGTTTTTGAGGCCGATGGGCCGATGTTTTTTCCATTTTAGCATCGGCGGCCGATGCCGATGGCCGATGGAAAAAATTTCAACCATCGGCGCCGATGCATCGGCCTGGCCGATGCATCGGTCGAGCCCTACTACTTAGGTAACTTACATTACCTGCATATTTCGGTAACTTACGTTCCACATTTTGATTGTAGCACAAAAAATTAAATAAACAATATTTAAAAAAAAACTTTAACTATTTGCTTAATACACACTTATAAGATAGAAAATATAGCATTGTTAACATTGCATTGCCCTTTCTTTATGCACATCATGAACTTTAATATGTTTTTGGTAACTTACGTTACATAGAACAGTGCATTTTTGAAGTTTATATAAATCACATAATTTAAGTGAAAACATTCGTTTAAGCAATTCACAATATTGAATTAAAGTGTAATAATCAATATTCTTCCTTTAAAACAGTTATCTAAAGCAAAAAATTGAAACTTACCAACGTTGAAAGATTGATCATTTGCCTTACCAAAAGTTAAATATTCCATTTCCAACTTCAAAGTGCTGCCAAACTAAAAATACTACATTCTTGACAAAATATTAGTATAAATAATAAACATTTTGAAATAAAACAATATGCAAGACAGACGCATTGCTGTAGTTTTATTTTTCCAACGCTTTTCCACACTTGCATGGAATTGCCCAGAAGTCATTCATTCAGATAGCACCACTATTGGCAAATTTCCTTAACACGAGAGTTTTGCTGTCCATTTTCCCTACCAGACAGATTCACCTGGGCTCTTACGATGTGAAACTGCACAGCGAAATAAATTTGATCAAAACATGCAATGCCAAAGGAATACTAGTGAGGACTTTGATTTGCCGCAAAAGCCTACGACCTAGGTACTGTTAATTTTCTGCATTTTAAAGATACACCAACTGCAGTCCGTTTTGAATCTGCGCCTTTAAAGGTAAGAGGGTACATCATTATTTGTAAGTTGTTCATTTAAAAGTTTGGTACTACATATGGGAATAAACTTTTTTTAATCCCAACTAATACCCCTTGAGCAATGTAATACTGCGCCCTCTTCAGACTGCCATCCAATAGTTGGATGGTGTTAAATCTGTCTTAATGAGATATTTTTCATTTTCTATTAAAAACATTTTGACGCCAGTTGAATTTTTTACTTCATGAGCAACATTTATTTATATTATTTTAATTCAAATAACATAAACATTTCTTCCTTTTCCTTCCAAAGCAATTGTTTTTGTTAATCTTCGTAGCGGAAATTATGTTCTATTCTTCTTAACAAGAACAAGTAGGGAGGAAACATTTTTCTGTGATAAAACCGCATAGAAATCTTTTCATAAGAATAAGAAAATTCCAACTCTAGCCATGACAAATCTTCCACCAATTTTCTAATGCCCTGAAATTGTAAGACAGGTTAGACATTTGATGAAATTTGAAATGAAACTAAAATATTAATAGATATAAAATTTGATGGATTAAAAAATCTATTTGAGCTAAAACTAAGACAAATAAAAATGAAATTGCTTAAAAAAACTCAAATTAAACTATTTCAACAAAACACTAGCTAAAGTTAACAAGAAGCTCTGTCAAGATCACAAACTAGCCTACTTTTCCGTTTACCAACATAAACATTCTAGCATATGATCCATATTATCTTAATTGTCTAAGAGTGCTAATATACATATCAAAAAAAAAAAAATCGTATATAATTTTGATTTCTAGAAACGAAACATGCCACTCTCAACAAAAACAGTTCGTTCGAATTGAACTATTCATTCAAAAGCTATAAAGAGAAGACAGGTTGCTTTTCAAAATTGTACGATAAATTGTTTAAATCGAAAGTTCAAATACGGGAATGAGGTGTTTCCGCCGAGAACTTTTGAGCAGAAAAAAAGTTTATTCAAATCGGAGAGTTCATTCAATAGTTATTAAGGGGGGGATGAACCGACACACACATATTTTTCCCCTCTCACAACCCTATTTCCAAATTTTTAATTTTTCAGCATTTATTTATTTTTGACTTTTCTTTAAACTTTGATATTTTTAAGATGCATTGAGCCACTCTTAATGCTTTTTACGTTTTTCTTTTACTTTAACGTGATCCTCTGGGATTTTAGCACGTTCTACTGCCAGGTTCTGTATTTTAAAGTGTATTTTCGAAAAGTTAGAAGAATCTACATTACATGCTAAGGATAAAGTGCATATGCTTTAATTTAATTCTAATAACGAACGATTTATCTACTCAAAACAAAATATTTTTTCAAAGATGCTCCTAAATAAGTTCACACACTAAGCAATTCAACTGCTCTTTATTTATAAGAAATCTTTCAAAAGGTAGCCAAAATGATAAATAGTGTGCTTCTCAATAATTTATAGTAACTTAAAACTCTAAGTAAAAAAGTTAGTTAAAACGAAAATTCGAAACGCATTTCTTTAAAAATGATATTAATAATAATGAATTTCTTCACCCGAATTCATTAAAGCATCTTGCGTACTTCCAACGCTTAACACATCCTCAGTTTAATGATGCGAGTAAAAATGTGCAGACGATGTCTTAATAATAACAATAATTGCAAAGAAGAATTTTTTAAGAAACAGGGGAAAGGGAAGGAAAAAAACAAATTCCAGTTAGCGTTAAACAGATGAACCGTTTAACACCTAGAAGATAACGACCGGCAAGAAAACCTGGCAGGGAGCGAGGAAAGTGTTCTATTTACACAAGTTTTATGATAATTGGAGCGGGTTCTGACAGCTAGTGTGCCCAAACGATGGTCGAAAAACACGCCATTCGCTCATTAAGCAGAATTCCACCTCCACTTCCACCTCCTATCTTATTCGATGATTGTTATCACTTGCGCGTTTTCGAACGAATTTTTATGACTGCATGGAACAGATGGACCAAAGGCTTTTTCGTTTTATTTCGCATCAAATCAGAACTTCTAAAAGTTATATCTGGGAGCATTTATATTCCGGTGATGATTTCCAGTTGAAATAAATCAAAAATTTAATTTGGGAATCTGGCGTTTTTCATGGTGTGTAATGTTTGAGTCAAGAGTGAAAGTTCTAAAATGAAAATAAACAGTTTTTTTTTTTTGAAAACGCAATGATGTTATGTAATGCATTCTAAAATAATTTCAGAGCGGAGCTCCATTTTTGAACATTCAGTTTTATTATGGGCGTTTTAATTAACATAAAAATTATGCACATCTTACCAAATTCATTTTAACATTTTGTATGCGAAATTAGAGTTTTAAAGAGTTGTACTCGACAATATTTAGTTCGATTTAGCAAAAATTAGAAAAACACCTTAGTATTTCCAAAATAAATTGCGAAAAATTTCAATACTTAAACACACCACTCAGGTTATATATATGTAACCACAGGTTGATTTCAATACTTAAACATACCACTCAGGTTATATATATATATGTAACCACAGGTTACATAAGTACAATCTGAGATCAAATTGACTAAACATATGTCAGAAAGTCTGAACTTAAAGGAAAGAGACATTTTGTCACTCGTTCGTGAACATAACATTTTTTAAATAACTTCCAGGACTTGAAAGTACAATTTCATTTCAAGATGAAATGTATTTATTTTAAAAGAACTTTTAAAAAAAAATGGCTAAAAATCAAGCTTCGTTCTTATTTTAGAAATTAAGGAGAAATTCTTAACGACTTTTTGAGAACTTCTTATTTTAGAAATTAATGACATAATCCTAGCGACTTTTGAGAAACTAGACATTTAGCCGAGTAGGGAAAACCCGTTTTAACGCTTAGTATTATTTCTTCTTAATATTATTTTCGAACCTTAGAAATTAAAACTTAGTAAACTTTTAAAAACAATATTTTATATTAAAACTAAGAAAACAACTAGATTTTTTTAATATCAACTTTTTTTAGAAGTAAATATTGAAACTTATCACGATGAGTCTTATAAACACTAATTGTTTGAAATAAAATTATTTTTTCCAAGGTAAGAACTTTTTCTAACTTTTCGAAAAATAACAAGTAAAAGTTAATGGCTCTTTAAGAAGTAATCTCAGTTACCGTTTTAAAAACTAAGAAACTAAACTCCAAGACTCTTAATAACCTAATCGCGGTTCCAATCATAGAAATTAAAGTTGGTCTTCTTAAGAAAATATAAAGTAGAATTGTAAACTTCTTTTAAAAGAACTTCAAAAAACCTATTGAGACAAACCGTTGATCTACTTCTAGATTTTTTTTCTATTTTGAGTTTTTGAGTAATTTTATTATTTGAATGTCAGTTAATACTAATTTTCCTAGATATTCAATGTTTCTCTGCAAAAATGAATTTATTAATTAAAAAGTATTCGCTTGAAAACATATTGGAACCATTTAACTACATGATAGTTTAAAAAGCATAAATGTTTAAATAAACTGAGGTGATTCAAACATTGTAACCCGCATTAATCTTACTCTCAATTATATCTTTCACCATTTTCTAAATGAAATAAACTGTTTATCTTAGTACTGACAGTTATCTCCTGATCTTAGTGAATGAAAGCTTATTTTCGGGTTCAAAGTTCGTCTTTATAAGGCACTACAAACTTTGAAATAGGCACATGATAGGTGCTACATCTTCACTCATATCCATCATTTCTTCTCCCCGGCTCAAACAATGCAGTGAAGAATAAGCTTTGAGTGGCCTGATTGTTTCAAGTTTTTGGTGCCCCGTCCTTCAACCCCTAGAGAATCATTTATATCGGGGGATCTGGCAATGACATTTAACAATCGTTTCAGGGGAGAATAATGTTTTTTTTTTTTTTTAAGTGATGGAGTGGGCTTACATTGGAGTGGCTCTAACCGGAAATAAAACCATACATCTTTCGAAAAACCTTGGAAGGATTTTCCAGTTTAATACGAAGTTCCGAGTAGGAAACTATGTTTTAGCTTACATCTTGTTAAATTGAAGCATTTCTATAATAAGTTTCTACGTTTTCTCAGACTGGTATATTGTTATATTAGGAATAGAGATAGCAAATTTGCGACACTGAAATTCACGTTTCCATACCGAATCCTTTTCTACAGATTAACTTCCATCAGAACATTAAATGGAGCTCTAGGGCTGGTGAAATATTACAGAACAAGCGAATCTTAAACCTTATTTTGAAATTCTTACTGCATTCTTCCGCAGAAAATAAATCTATAACTTTCATAATAAGCTCAGGAAAAACATTGCACGATCGGTCGCCTAGGTATGAGGGATAAAAAAGATTACAAATTTGTTGTGAACGATTTGATCTCTATTAGTGAAAGTTATAGCAGTCGTATGTTAGTTATAATTAACTCTTCAATTCTTATTAGACTTTTTCCACCATTGAATAATGTTGAAATGTAACTTTGTTAATAAAAACTGAAGGAGTTATCACGAACAACAAAGTATGTTAGGACACAAATATGCATTGATTACAATTTTATCGGGAATTTCAGTTAACATTTTTCTGTTCAATGCACAGCCAGAGATAAATAAATATTTCTTTTCTCACAAAAGACAACTATGAAATTTAAGAAACTTCAACCGCGTAAAAACGGAAAAGTAAAATAAAGGGTATATTGGGGAAAAAGGCGCCGCTAGTTTTCAACTTTATATTACATGAAATAAAGCTCATTAGTTTTAATTTTAACAAACCAATTGATCGACAAAATATGGAGATTTTGTGATTGATAAAAAACAAGTGTCAATTTGAAAAATAATTTTTACCTCTGAAATTAATGATTTCAAAACGTTTGGTTTCGGTATCTTTCCCCTGATATTGGGGTACGAAGCCGAAATCCGAATTACCTTTTTGCTAAGATGCTGTACACGATGCATGTGTTTTACCTAGTCACATTTTTTGACGCTTCGAATTATTTTTCCAGGTCTAGTTTAATAGTAGTTGGGTCGAAAAGCTACTGTCTCTTAACCGAAATACCTATTCATCGTCTTCTCTAAAGGCATTAGACATGATTTCGGGTACTCCTCAGAGAGGTATAATTGAAAAAACCCTATAAACCGCCCTATAAAACCTGTGGTTAATCAACAATTTTTGTATGCTTTCAAAGTGCATGCTCCTTCATTCTAACTAACTGGCAAGCTGCTTTTGTTTACTCTTGTGGGTGAAACACAAGATACGACTTCCTTTAATCGACTCTAAAGTAAGAGTTAATTATTTACCTATTATTAACGGATTATTAGCAATGAAACAATACAAAAATGAATTGATCTAGTTCTGATGTAACTTATATCAACAAAAAAAGCAACTTCTTACTAAGAATTCAAGTTTATATTTTAAAATTTGCAATGTTTTTCATGTGAAAGTAAAACGCTGAGATAATCAAAGATTAGAAAAGTATTACAGCAACAGAAATATAGTTAAAACTTTGTCTCTTGCGTTCTTTTACGCTATACGAGAAGGCATATTATAGTTCAGTTTGACAAATTTCTTTGTTTTTTTCCCCTTTGTTATAACCGAAAGTAAGCTTAAAAGTGGAAGAAGAAAGAAAGGGAAAACAACTCTTGTACACTTTCTCTTCTCACCGCTGAAAATAATTACTCTTCTCAGCAATCTCACTTCAGCGACCGCAAGCCCAATTTTGGCACTGATCCCCTCCTCCCATCTGACCAATCAAAGAAGATAAACAGACCCAGAGTGGGTGGTCGCCCTCCTGAATTTATACGCTATCAAACTCTTTGGCTATAGGATACTATAAACTCTCGAGATGGTCAAATAATGGGTCCTGTATCCTTTGCCATATCCATCATTTCCTCTCAGGGGATAAAAACAATACAGTGAAGAATCGATCTGGGACAGCCAATGATTGTTGCAAGTTTTTTGAGGATTAGTCGTGCCACCCCTCGAATATCGTTTATATCCAGGGATCTGGCAATGACATTTAACAATCGCTTTGGAGGGAGCGATGCGTTGAAGGTGTTCCCTTCTTTATTCTTTTTTTGAAAGAAATAAGCTTAAGCTCTTTGCGTTTATATAAGGTGGTAAAAACCATATATCTTGTTAATGCCAAGGAGATTTTGAAGTTTATATTTTGCGTTGGGGTTGTGTTTGGGCGGATTCTGAAAATTGAATAGTTGAGCATATGCTTTTATCTGCCATGTTTTCTAAAGCATGCATTTGAAGCAAAACGTCTATTTTAATTTTTCTGATCGATATATTTACGGAATGTTTTGCGGCAAAATTCCTTTTAGTTTGTTTTTAATTTTTCTTTCAATGGAGATAATACTTTGAAGAGAAAAAAAATTAAAAATTAGAAAAGAAGGTTACAAAAAATTGATTTTTTTTGCACGAAATCTCTATTTGTTTATTGGAATACTTTGAGTTTTAAATCAGCACTAAAAAGTCCATTAATCGAGAGAAAAAAGAAAGAAAATAAAATTTAAATGTATTCTTTGCATATTCAGTTTATAAGCAATCAGAACTGAAAGTGTTCAAGAAATCGTTACGAGAAGGAAATACTGACAGAAAATGAAATGTTACCCTGTATGCTGGCAATGCGCTTTAATACTATTTATACAAAATCGACAAAATGAATTTGACAGCCATAACAATGAAACCAGTTCTTTAACTAAGCTAATAAATTGATTTGAGGTAAAAATAATCCATATATCTAAACAAAAAAGATGAGTGGCTTATTGCATATTCTCTATCGAAGAATTTTCTGCTTTGATTCTTTTTAAGTATTTTATAACATTTAAAAGTGAGATCTTATAGATAGCTTCAAGACAGCTGTCATAGCTCCTTTTTCCAGTGCTTGAGACGTAATTTTGAAGTAAGACAGATAAGACATAAGAATAAAATTATTTTTAGTACTCCAAAGGAAGAGGGTGGAAAGAGCTCAACTTATCTCCTCTCTCTTTGAGAAAATAAAGAAAGAACTTTTACAGGCAAAAATATAAAGCTGCAAACAATAAATAACATTACTACAGTAAAAGTGCTACCCAAAATCCAGTGTTTAATCAAAAATAATTGTAAATTCTTTTAGCTGAAATCAGTAGAACATTTTTTGAGAAAACAGAAGGTCAAAGTACGAAAACAAGCACGACATTAAAACAAAACACGAATGAAGGTAAGAATCAAAGAATGGATGAACATATTGAATATGCCTCGGATATTAAAAAAGAAACATAGTGAATTCTTATCCGAGGTGCTTCAAAGCTGTAGTGGTAATTATTTATTTACTTGTATTTTTTGGTTCTTACCAAACCTTTTCTCTATTTTAAATAAATTTCATTTGTCTCTGCTTAAAAAAAATATGTTTTGAAGAAAAGCAATTCATTTTTAACCTTTGTTTACACGAAATATGAGCATTAGAATCCATCATACTTTTATTATTAGCAGAAAACAGTATTATTTAGTAGTTCAGTTATTGAATTATACACAGCCATATTTCAATTGAGATTATTTGATATTAGAAATAATCACAACTAAATAGCCAACGATGCTGAGCAAAGAAAAAATATTATTATGCTACCAAATCTTTTGAAAAAAAAAAAGGAAAACGATTACAAAATTAAGAAGCCATTCCGAAAAAGTTTATTTTCTCTCTTTATGGTTAAAGAAAATAAGATTTGAACGGGAAATTTTTCAAACAAAGTCGCATTATTAAAGCTTCAGTGAAACTTTACTTAAACTCCAATGGTTGACGTTAAATGCAATACCTTATTAGTTCCATAATCATTATGCGGCATTTTCAGCTTATGAAAATAATTTACGAAATCCATGTTAATTAGAAAAATGTAAAAATTTTCACATACCTGCAACCGTTTTCGATACAGTTTAATAATTACCATCTATTAACTACAAAAACCCCTTTTCCATTTTTCTAACATTAAGACGATAAATGCTCCAATTTTATCGATGCACTCTGATTTTTTGCCCTCATCTACAATTCATCATCAACTTTTTTCCTCGGTTTAGTAGTTTTTAAGATTCATGTCTTTCGCAGTGGCGAATGTAATTAATCAAAAATGCAAATGAGGGTTATGAAAAGGGGATTTTTGAAACTTAGGAGAGCATGAATTTTTGATGTACTTTATATTGCTTTTTTTAGACGCGCGGGAGTCTAGGATTTTTTAATGCCGTTCTTGCAGAATTTATTGAGGCAATAAATTTCTTGTCCTTTTTTACACACTGCTATCATGTCGCTTTTAATACCACGAATTATTGAAAGTGTGCGAAAAAAAGTGGAGCACTTACCGCATATCGATGTCTGCCTTCTCCCATCAATGTGTTCGTGACCAGCAGAGGGAATGAGCTAGTGCATTTATAATCAAACTTCAACTTTGTCTGTGCAGGAAGCTTATTATTCGCCTAGTAATGAGATGATGTCTAAGCTGAAAGGTCTTTTGTCGTCTAAGTGTCTTTTCCGATGGATGTTGCTTAAAAAATGCGGGAAGTTTGCTTAGGTTTTTTTTCCTTATGTTCTAATGTGAAGCTTTTCTTTTAATCGTTGTAACTCCATCAGTTTTAAATGGCTTAATGTACATTTTTTCCAGTAATATAAATCGCGCTGCAGAATGATATCCAATCTTGTTCAACAACTTAAAAAAGTCTGCAAAAGTGCAGAACATAAAGTATTGTGTTTTTCTTTAAATTTATATTTATTGGATTAATCGATAAGCAAGCATTCCTTAGATAAAAATGTACTTATGTCTATCTTATTGGGGTGAAAATATGATCTTGATTACGGAGAAAAAATTGCAACAAATCTGTAAGTTATGTTAAGAAATTAACGGATGCTTTGAAAAGGAAATACTGGTAAAACATTCCACTGCACTTCTACCTCACTCTACAAATTTTATGCTATAAAACGCCGGACCGCACCGAATGATATATATTATTTAATCTTAAGTACACGATAGCATATTCCACTTCCGTTTTTTCCATGCTCCAAAGACTTCATTTGATTATCTTGATAATTTGAGGAAATAAATTTTCAATTACATTTTTTTCTAAAATACGAGAAATCAGCAAATAATATTTTTAAAAGATCATTTTCTACAAATTAAGACAATTCCATGGTAACAGACGAATCAGTTCTTGCACAAAGCACCTCTAAGGTTTCCAAAAACATGTTGGATTCTCGTTTCATCTCACGAACTTTAGGAAGAACATGGACTATTTCTGTGCCATGCAATTAACTTTTGACGCTTTACATAATCAATATTTAAATCTATAGTTTTACTCTGTAACAAACGTATCTTCACATATATGTCCGTTAGTGAATCAAAAGTTTATTATTTAACTAATGTTTCTAAAAATCTTCAAAATTTAGTTCCGTTTTATGAAGAACGGAGAATAACGGACTACATAGAACCTGAGTTCTCTTCCTAAATTTCGTGAAATGAAATAGCAATTAAACGTTTTTGGAGTCTTTGTGCAACAAGTAATAAATATATTAAAATGGAGTTGCCCAAGCGTAATAATTATGCCTAGTTTTTACTACCTGCGACTGCTAAGAATCGTGTGACTAGTTCAACGCAACATTTAGAGTGAATACAGAGCAACCAACAGTAAACAAATTCTCTGGCTCAGGTTTCGCGCCTGCGGCACTGCGTGAAAAGAACATGTATGGAAAAACTTCAGAAAAAAAAACTGGTATTCAAAATTATTTTCTTTTTATTTTATTTTCTTTCATTTTTATTATCCAACGGTTTTTGTAGTATTAGCCGAAGACTACGGGTACGGTTTCTGGAAACCCTTATGTGGCATACAAGCAAAATCATATTTTTATTATCTGTAGGTTTTTTTCTATTTTTTAAATACCGTAAAATGGGGTGAATTGGAACACTTTTCAGCTTTGATTGTAAAAAAAGCAGTTAAAACATTTTTTTTAAATTCGAATTTTTGGGTAAAAACTTCGGTCTTGCTTTACTTTTGATATTCCAAGCAAAGACAAAGCATTTTGAACAATTATTATTAAAATATATAGGAAATTATGGGTGTTCCGAATCACCCCGCTGATAGGGGTCAATCGGAACACATGTTAAAATTTTTATTTTTTTCAATTCAACCTGTAATAGGTCTCACAAACATGAGTAATATTGATGGGGGAGAATAAGAACAGATAATTACTCTCAAATAAATGCATAATTTCAATACCAGTAAACGTTTATAATTTGCCAAAATCCAAAATAATTTTGAACTTATGAAAAATGAAAAGTAATTTTAAAGAATGCTTTTGAATTGAAATACAAAGATTTAACATGAATAGAAGTCACTCATGTCGTCCACAAATATGTACTTATCCTTAAAACTAGCAATTGTGACTTGGCTTAAGTTTTTTCATAACATCTCCTGGGATGAACTCTGCCTTTTCTTTAGTTTCTTGAAATCTCTGGGTTTCGGGGATTGTCCTGAAAGATTTTTTCGCTTATTCATCACTGTCTGTGTGCTGGACTTTTACTACATAAAGTCTATGTGACTTTTTCCCTCGTATTTTAAGTAAAAAGAAGTCTCCTGGAGAAAAAATCTTTTGAAATCTGCAACTTTTTGTCAGTCTAAGAACTAGTTGCTTACGAGAAGGGATAAGCAGTAATAAATCCTTGTCCTTGTCTTGATTAGAAGAATTGGGGTTAGAATCTTGATTTTTCAGACAGTTTCCTTCAAATAAGTTTGAATTGGAACAACAAAACTAAGTGTTCCGATTCACCCCGTTATTTTTTTTCCTGTGTCATTTTTCAGAATTCTTCATTTTTATGACACAATTTATAAAATATGTAAATTCTAATGTGGTATTCTGTTGTTCAGATACATGCATAATTGAAACATACTACTCTTAGTTTTTAAATATAAGAAGGTTTGTTCTTGCATATGAAGTTTTGCAGTCTATAAAAATGTGGTGTTTTCTAGCATTCCACGCGCAGCCCTCCTTAGAAGCCAGTAGCGTTGCCAGAATGACAAAAGTATTTTTTTCTTACTTCCTATGATCTTACCTTTCTAAAAAAAAATTCATGGCGAAAAATACCCAATAGTATATTTATGAAGAATTTCTTTGTACGGTCGGGAAGTTTTGTTCCGATTGACCCCGCTGTTCCTATATACTCCATTTTACGGTAATCTAAAATTCCGGTACGTTTTACGAGAATTTTCGAAGACTGTGAAGGTAGCGAAGTATTTTGTATATACGGAATTACCTTTCATGAAAAAAGACAAGTAAGTTAATTATTTGTTGCTGAGGAAGTGAAAATCCCCCAAAAATATTCATAGAGAATAAAGAACATTTCATAACCCAATTACTTTCAGCTCATTAAGGTAAACATATGCATACATTTAGGGATTAGGTTTTTCTTCTTTTTAAACTGAAATTTTGAGTACAAAGCTGGATTTTTTTTTTTTTTTTCAATCGACAAAATTTTTTGAATAGTTGATTGATTTAACTAAAAGTATACCGAAATAAGTAATTTCTCTAGTTTAAAATTTAACAGGAATATTGAGTACCAACCTATTAGAAAAGTAATGAACAAGTGAATTCTGGGAAATGCATGTTCACGAGTTTAACACCGTTGACTTTATTATTACGAACTGTCAGTTTCTAAATCTCTGTATAACTTTTTTTCTTTTAATATCTGTATAATTTAGCTAGTAGTTTCATGCCTCATTGAAACCAAATTTTGTTAATTTCTGACTTGAAGAGAAATATGAATTTAAATCAGACAAAAGTGTTGGGGCAGTATTGTTGTTATTATTATTATTATTTAGTCTGATTTCTCGTTAAAAAAAAACATAACTTAGGTAACTTTCAAACTCAAAAATAAGTATATTAAAGTTTATCTTTTTGAAAAAACTGAAAATATTCCTTATAAATTAAACATAAAATGTGTCTTGATGTTGGGTCAAAAATTAACAATTAAGTGAAAATAAAACGCATCAGTTTATTCATCATAGACTGAAGATACTGCAGAATTATTTTCTCAATTTAAGCATACATAAGATATATTCAATGTAGCACATTTAGCACGTGTGGCCATTTTTTATAAATTGCACATGCACACTTACTGTATCCACTCTGGAACTAGTGGACAACATATCAGGTAAAAATCATTATAATCAACAGGTATTTGGATCACATATACTGCTCACATGTACTGATTCATTTGCTTTATAACGCAGATAACGGTTAAGTATCCTGCGTCGTAAATCACATGAATCATGACAGTTGATGACTAATTCTCCAAAGTAATTAACTTAGCTTATACCAGCAATATATGCACGAACGTTATAATAGTTCAATATTAATTTTCCCTGCTGGCGGGCCCCTGAACGAAGAAGTTATTGAAGATTTTTCTATGTTTTTTTCTTTAAAAAAGATGGAACGTATAGCACTGAAAAGTATTCTAAGGTAAAATACAAATTTAGCTCAATGCCACGAAAATGTTAAACTAAAGTACTAAAGTTTTAAGAATGTTATTGGAAACAAATAAATAGCGAAAAATATCTTGTTTCCAAACATATAATTACATCAACGAAAATAATCGACGCTATTATTTAGACGCAAGATAATAAAGTGGAAAAGAAAAACCTACGTTCATATTTTTTTACACAATTTTGCAATAATTCTAAACCATTCTCTTGCTAAACAAACAATAAGTTATTGAATATTCGACTTTGCTTGAAGCTGTCATTTGCTGCAACGGAATCACTTTTCCCTATTGAAATTAAAACCTGTATAAACTCTTCTTCGCGAAATCCTATTCTCATAACTGAAGCCATAAAATAGTACCTCATCCTCCTCAATAGTCTTCTTAATTAAAGTGCTCCATAATAAGCCCTGTCATCGGGCAGCGAGTTCTGCTTTTCGTATCGAGTCTGTAATTTGAGTTATAAATTTCCATTACTCAGTTTCCGGCGGAGTCAATGATAGATGGCTTCCTTGAATCAGAAATATCGAAACGTGAGCCCTACTGGGGATTGTTAATAATTCTAACGCCAGCGGTTTAGAAGCAAAGGGTAATAAATCCTTGGCCGCGATTCAATTCCAAATATTAGCACGGGTCATCCGAAACAATATCTAATTATAGCTTTGAACACTCCTGTCGTACCTACTCTGTCAGTAGGGATTCAATGCAATGAATACATGGAATCAGAAATTGTGTTCAAACGTAATGTCCAATGTGTTAATATTTTGCTTTTAGCCTACAGTCGGTGAGTGAGATTTTTGTTACAAGATGAATTTACGAAAAAAATCCCTTACACTGTAAAAAATGAATGTTGTTTTTATAGTATACTACAGTTAATTTTACAGTAATAAACAGTAAAATTGCCAATTTTACAGTTTATTACCGTGCATTTTACAGTTTCAAACTGGAACCTCTGCTGTCAGTATTATACTGTAAAAACAATAGTTCATTTTTGCAGTGTACAGTAGAACCTTTATTTACCGTAAAATGGGGCGAATCGGAACACTTTTCAGCTTTGATTGTAAAAAAAAGCAGTTAAAAGATTTTTTTTTATTTGATTTTTTGGGTAAAAACTTCGGTCCTGCTTTACTTTTGATATTCCAAGCAAAGACAAAACATTTTGAACAGTTATTATTTACATATGTAGGAAATTATAGGTGTTCCGAATCACCCCGCTGATAGGGGTCAATCGGAACCAGGCACGTGCCGTCAATGAATGCCTAGGGTAGGCAGATGCGAAGATTTGTGGAATAATATAGATCTTTATAAACGCATAAAATGTAAAAAGCAATAAAAAATATAAATATGAAAGATGTTTACTTGCAATACAAATTATATACATGTATGCAGGAATATTCGCCTGCATATATGTAAATAATTTATCTATCTCATTTCCATATTGGATACAGTTTCAACTTAATCCTACGAAAAAGCGGGATACAAAAAAAAAACCTAAGACAGTTGAAAATTGCTGTATTTGATAAAAAAGAAAACACGACAATGGAGATAGCAAACTGTAAGCATTCAACAGTACTGTACAAAAGACGGTATCAAGACGTCTAGACCGTAGAAACCCCTAGACTCTACAGGCACAGTTCTGCGCATGACGCAGTCAAGTTTCGGCGGAGAATAGAAGAAACCGCAAAGGCGTTTTTCGGACAACCTTTCGTCGCCGCTTTTCGAACATTAGGGGAGAAAAGTGAGGGGCACGTGCACTTCCTAATACTACGCATAGTATATAGATACAGTGGTTGAAAAGCAGCGGTAGTCGGTGCTTTTTCAGGAAGAAAAATTAACATTTCCGTTTTTTTTTCTGCTATATTCACTGTTTACTGCCTTAATATTTCCGAATCAGCGCATTGTATGTCATTTAATAAAATTAAAAAATTGATATGTTTTCTTCATGGGTAGGCACTGCCTACCTTGCCTACCCAGACGGCACGTCTCTGATCGGAACACTTGTTAAAAGTTTTTTTTTTTTTTTTAATTTAAGATGCAATAGGTCTCACAAACATGAGTAATATTGATGAGGGAGAGTAAGAACAGATAGTTACTGTCAAATAAAAGTTTAAATATGATAAAAGAAAACGTTTATAATTTGTCAAAATTCAAAATAATTTTGAGCTTATGAAAAATTTAAAAAAAAAAATTAGAAATGCTTTTGAATTTAAATAAAGATTTAACATTGTTGGAAGTCACTCATGTCGTCCATAAGTGTGTACTGGTCTATAAAACTAGCTATTGTGGCTTGGCTTAAGTTTTTTCATAAGATCTTCTGGGCTGAACTTTGCTTTTTCTTTAGTTTCGTGAAATCTCCGGGTTTCGGGGATTGTCCTGTAAAATTTTCCCACTTATTCATCACTGTCTGTGGGCTGGACTTTTGCTACATAAAGTCTATATGACTTTCTCCCACGTATTTTAAGTAAAAAGAAGTCTCCTCGAGCAAAAGTCGTTTGAAATCTGCATATTTTCGTCGTTCTAAAATCCAGTTACTCACGAGAAGGCATAAACAGTAATAAATCTTTGTCCTTTTCTTGACTAGAACAATTGGGGTTAGAATCCTGATTTTTCAAACAGTTTCCTTTAAACAAGTTTGAATTGGAACAACAGAACAAAGTGTTCCTATTCACCCCGCCAATCTTTATCCTATGTCATTATGAAGAATTTTCCATTTTTATGGCACAATTAAAATATGTTGTCTCTTCTAATGTGGTACTCTATTTCTCAGATATATGCATAATAAAAAAATACTGTTCTGAGATTTGAAATATAAAGGGGTCAGTACTTACATACAAAGTTTTGCAGACCATGAAAACTTGCTGTTTTTAAGCGTTCCGTTCCTAGCCTTGCACATACACTGAAGTGACAAAAGTCATGGGATAGCAATATGCAAATTTTCAGATGGCAGTAGCATCGCATAGAACAGGTATAAATGCGCAGTGCTTTTACAGAGCTTTCATTTCTGTTCAAGTTATTCATGTGAAGAGGTTTTAACGTGATGATGACCGCACGACGTGAATTAACAGACTTTGAACGCGGAATGTTAGTTGGAGCTAGACGCATGGGTCATGCCATTTCGGAAATCGTTAGAGAATTCAACATTCCCAGATCCACTGTGTCAAGAGTGTGCCGAGAGTATGAAATTTCAGGCATAACATCCCACCATGGACAGCGCAGTGGTCGACCGCCTGCACTTAAAGATCGAGACCGGCGACGTCTGCAAAGAGTCGTAAATTCTAACAGACAAGCAACACTGCGTCAAATCACCGTAGAAATCAATGTGGGACGTACAATGGACGTGTCTGCTAGAACTGTGCGGAGAAATTTGGATTTCTTGGGCTATTCCAGCAGAAGACCAACTCGAGTGCCTTTACTGACAGAACGACATCGCTTGCAGCGACTCTCGTGGGCACGTGAGCATATCGGTTGGTCCCTAGATGAATGGAGAACCGTGGCCTGGTCCGATGAGTCACGATTTCAGCTGGTAAGAGCCGATGGTAGGGTTCGAGTGTGGCGCAGACCCCACGAAGCCATGGACCCAAACTGTCAGCAAGGCACTGTTCAAGCTGGTGGTGGCTCCGTAATGGTGTGGGCTGTTTTTTCATGGCATGGACTTGGTCCTCTAGTGCGACTGGACCGAACATTGACTGGAAATGCTTATGTGCAGCTACTTGGAGATCACTTGCAGCCATTCATGGACTTCATGTACCCAAACAACGATGGGATTTTTATGGATGACAATGCGCCATGTCACCGGGCCACAACTGTTCGCAATTGGTTTGAAGAAAATTCTGGACAATTCCAACGAATGATTTGGCCACCTAGATCGCCCGACATGAATCCCATTGAGCATTTATGGGACACCATCGAGAGGTCTGTTCGTGCCCAAAATCCTGCCCCATCAACGCTTTCACAATTATGGACGTCTATCGAGACAGCATGGCTCAATATTCCTGCAGAAGACTTCCAACGACTTGTTGAGTCCATGCCACGTCGAGTTGTTGCACTTCGCCGGGCAAAAGGAGGGCCGACACGATATTAAGAGGTATCCCATGACTTTT
The DNA here is from genome assembly GCA_038373865.1 of Uloborus plumipes. NCBI lineage: Eukaryota > Metazoa > Arthropoda > Arachnida > Araneae > Uloboridae > Uloborus > Uloborus plumipes. The sequence continues at coordinate 49,802 of JAXGGA010004796.1, forward strand.
GTCACTTCAGTGTAAGCCAATATTGTTGCCAGATTGACAAAAAAAATTTTCCTACTTCTTATAATATTACCTTTCTAGAAAAAAAATGTAACTGGCAAAAATACCCGACAGTATATTTGTGAAGATTTTCTTTATGCGATCAGGAAGTTTTTTTTTTTCGAATCGCCCCGCTGTTCCTATACACCCCATTTTACGGTACTGAAGTGTTTTCAGTCAGTAAAGGTATACTGTATGGCATATAGGATCAAACAACTTTTGGTGAAACTGAAATTTTGGATAAAAAAGCACACTAAAAAAAAGAATCGACTTGAAAATATTGAAAAACTTTCGATTTTATATATGTGCCTACTTAACACAAGAGATGGTTACTTTAAAATTGTACCTATAAACATATTGATTCAATGAATCAATTCAGAAAGTGCAGTATAAGTTTGAAAAAAAAATTTTACAATGTTTTTTATAATGCATATTTAAGTCCATTCAATGACTATTTTTTGTTCTTTAATTTTAAACATGAATTCGTTGTTAAAAAATAATTTCCTTGCGAAACAATACTTTACTTTTAAATTAAATAATTTTTGAATATGATTTAAAAACTTTTATTTAGTTCGCCAAATTTTACTTCGACAGGAAAAGGCTTTGATAATAATAAGAAATAAAAAGGAAACTTTTTCTACTGCCAAACAATGAATTAAAATTTAAAGTATACGAACCGCGGTTAAAAAAAGGAAAAAGTTTGAAAGAGTTGCAGAAAATGAACGTCCCACTTCATTTATAATAATTATATTACATTAACATTTTATTTTTTTAAGTCAAAAGTTACCCCAGGAGCACTATATATAGTAACAGTAATAATAATAATTTAATATTATTTAAATAATAATAATAATAACAATAATACTATTTATTATTATATTTTAATAACAATAATAAAAATATAATAAATCTTGTATATTATCTAGAAAGAGTTTGAGAAATGTATTAAAACCATGTGATAATGATTTTAAAAAAAAGCATTCTTCAATGTCTTATCCAAATGTGCGTGTTTTAAGGTCGTTAGTAGGAAAGTAATTTTAAGCCGAACGTTGTATAAAAGATAAAATACAATAATTGTCATTGGAACATGTCTTACATCTTTAATCAAAGTTTTAACAAATAAAGTAAAGCAAAAAATATGAAACGAAAACAATCAACTGTTACTTAAAGAAGAAAAACTAGCTCTTCAATTTAGAAAAAAAACTTTCCCAGCGTTTCCTATGACACAGGTTCCTGTAGTTCATCTTACTATTTTTCTAACATGCGATGCGCTCTAATCACTCTATTTCATAGATGAATGAATTTTCTACTCCATGAACTTAGCTAAACTAATTTTTCACCCGCTCAATTAATTTCACTTTCGACATAGTGGCACTGACAGCATAATGATGAATTATGTCCATGGATTAGGTTTACTATTTTGAGCACGCTATTCCTCACTTGGTTTAAAATATGTATTGTTTTAAAATTAAAGTCTTCTTTTATTAACTCTTTGAGGCATAGTGGCTTCATTTAAACCACCAGTGCCCCCCCCCCCAGACAACTGACCTTGGAATCAATGGTTGACTTTTTGGGCAAAAGAAAAGGATGGAAGACCTAAAACGAAGTCACTGTGTCTCAATTAAAAGTTTATTACTTTAGTTTTGCCTATTTTGTGCATAAGATAGGCATCTTGTAGAGTTTCTCTCCTTTTAAATATTTTAAGGTGATGTGGATCCCGGCCTTAAAAGAAAAAAATCCTGGACCGATTTAAGTTGACGTTTTTTTCCCCATTTCGACCCGTAGATCGTTAAAAATTTCTGAAAAAGTTTCGCCGCTGTCCAAAATTTGCTGTTTTTCATCATTGTTATTTTTTTTTAACTTTAAAGGGATTGAAGAGCTTATTTGTAAATTTTATTAAATTTGTTTTGTTCTGTATTCAAATATTTGGATAAATATTGTATATTTTGTTATACATTAGTAAATGAGGCGTAAAAAATTTGAAGAAAATCATGAAAAGTAGTCAAAAAATTAACGCTAAAATATTGCATAAAATGTCACCTTTGCTATCTTTTTTTCTATTGATATTTAATGGGCAAACCAGCTAGCTGCCATAGGTGGATGGAGTTCGGTAATTTTTAGTTATATTTCATCCGATAAGGTTTATTTCAAAAAAAAAAAAAAAGACGTTTTTAAAGTTTTGAATAAGTCGGATAATTTATCCTAAATGACAAAATATAACGGTACATATAAAATACAATATAATATGAAAGAAAAATCACTAAAATAACTCTTTCCAAAATTTTTTGTAACTGAATTGGCCAATTGAAAATATTTTCTTTCTACCTATAAAAGCAATCTTTCGATTTAAGACAAAAATGTCAAAACTATCATCAGCTCTTCTGATAAAAATGTACTGCCCTTCACTTATGACATTTGAGATTGAGTGACCTTATAACAACACAAGACATGTCTCTGGTGGTACCAATATTTCCACAACTGCCTTTCAAGGGGAGGTCAAGATTTAACATGAGCCTTTCTCCATTAAAGCAGAAGAAGAAAAAGAAGAAAAGCACATGAAAGAGAGAGAGAAGAAGAAGAAGAGAGCCAAGAATGAAGAGTAATGAGAATCACGCTTAGATGGCCATTAGTGCGAAAAGTGGGGGAGGGCGAGGGAGCGTCCCATTAAATCCGATCTGATGGCTAGATGGCCCGGCAGCTCGAGTTGCTGCAGCATTTCGTCTTGGCCCTTCGCAGATCCTTGATTGTTTACCGTCTTGTTCCTTCTGCGCAATTAGAGACTGGGGACTTGTAATGGGTGCTTTTGTGGATTGGGCGTCATGGTCGTTCTACAACATAATGTGGATAATAAGGGAGGATTCGGATTTAATCGATTAATTCCAGAGCCTGGGCGTGATTAGGATTTAATGCCCCGAAAGATAAAATGCGTGTTTGAAAAACTTCGGAAAGTGATGAAAGCACATGTTACAAAGAATCATTAACATAATGATAATTGCAATAGTAATGCAATAACTTATCTTTAAATAGATGTTCTCGAATACCTCTCACTCAAATAGCTGTTAAATTGTGATCCAAAAATGGTGAACATCACATAATGAGCTACTAAATTATTTTTTTTCGACTCAATTAAAGTTGTCGTGCATCATTTAAAAAGAATGTTTTTACCAGCTACACATTTAAAATCATATTCGTAACATAGCACGATGCCCTATTAAAACTTATAAATAATTGAAAATTTGCAGCTATATAAGAACTGGGATCTTTTAGCGATTTAGACCCTATCTAGTATTTAAAACTACATATAGTGGTAGGCACAGGTAATTCTGGTGTGTAAAGTGAAGCAAACCAGCAAATTATTTGTGCTATGTTATCGCTCATTATCTCTTAATTCTGGTGTTCATTGTAAAAGGGATTCTGCCAGTGAAAGACTGCAAAAGATATAGGCAGCTAAAATTAATATTAGTTTGGAATTTGCGAATCTTTTTTTTAACCTCCACACGATAATTTACTAAAAATTGAACGAGTGGTCAGAAATTGATGAAATTTGGTAAGACAGAGACAGCATGGAACAATAAGTGATATTTATTTCAAAATAAATAAGCAAAATTTAGAGCGAGGACGGCGTCGGCTCAGTAAGAAGTAGGACTACCGCGGACAGCGATGCACGAAGAAACACGTCTAGGCATGGAGTCAATAAGCCTGCGGACGGTGTCCTGAGGGATGGCACTCCATTCCCTTTCAACCATTTGCCACAGTTCGTCCTCTGAACGAGGCAGTGGCAGGTTCTGCAAACGGCGTCCAATCACGTCCCACACATGTTCGATTAGTGACAAGTCAGGAGAGTATGGTGGCCAGGAAAGCATCTGTACACCTCGTAGAGCATGTTGGCTGATTCGAGCACTGTGAGGCCGGGGGTTATCCTGTTGAAAAATTGCATTTGGCAGACCCTGAAGGTAGGGGATTGCCACCGGCCGCAGTACATTATCTACATATCGTTGGGCCGTCATAGTGCCCCGAATACGAAATAGAGGTGATACGGAATTGTATGCAATAGCGCCCCAAATCATTATGCCACGTTGTCGCGCTGTGGGGCGTTCCACAGTTACTGCCAGATTCGATCTTTCTCCACGTCGACGCCACACACGTATGCGATGACTATCGCTGGACAAACAGAAGCGGGATTCATCTGAGAACACTACGGTTTGCCATTCTGCCATCCACGTCGCTCTGATCCGGCACCATTCCAAACGTTGGAGTCTGTGCTGTGAGGTCAATGGCAGTCTTCTTAGCGGGCGCCGTGATTGCAGGCCACGTGCAACCAGTCGACGGGAAATGGTTCTGGTCGACACAGGAACATCCAGTGTACCTTGCACGTGCTGCAGAATCGACGTACAAGTGACTTGCGGGTCCGCCACAGCTTGTCGGTGAATCCGTCGATCCAAGCGGTCTGACGTCACTCTGGCTGCACCTGCACCCCTCAATGTGGCTACATTTCCTCTTTCCAACCATCTCCGACACAGCCGATGCACAGTGCTTGCATCCATGTGGATATCAGCTGCAATTTGACGTATGGACCAACCTCTCCTTCTCAGTCCGATCACCATACCCCTTGTAAAGTCGTCTATATGCTGGAAGTGTCTTCGTTGAGGACGGCGTGGCATTTCCTCCAATCACACGTATCCTTCGAGAAAAAAACCAAATTTCTACAAAAATTAGTCTGGCAGAAAAACCAATATGAACATAGCCCACTTTTCAACTTCATTCTCTTATATCTTACTTCACGTGCGTCGGAGAGCTGCGCATTTCATATCATTTGCATAACTCAGTGACGTGCGTCTACGGTAAAATTTGCATGAATTTCTGACCACTCCTTCTTGGTGTTGCATTTTCAATGTCGAGCAGTGTATTTGCATAAAATTTTTTATTTTCATGTACAGGAAGATTTTGCGTAAAATTGTTTTGGGCTAATCTCATTAGCGAATTTTTCTGCTAGCTATAGCTTATTTATATTGATCCAATTTTATTTTAAACCAAGCAAAATAAAACAAAGCGAATTTCTTATCGATACCATCGAACTCAGCCTACACATTTTCATTCATTTTATACGTAACATGTTACCTCTTTTTCTACTGAAGTTTTACACTTTTTGAAAGTACTTAAATCGACATCAAATCGAAAGCAAATATTAGTATAAAGCTCATCTGCCTGATACCACTCTCATAAAATAATCATCTAATGCTACGCAGCAACTGCAATACCATGCAAAAAACTTGGAATGTTATTAACATTCGAATTAAAACCAGTCTGTCGTGAAGAGAATTAAGTAGAGAACTCACTTTATCCTGCTAATAAAGTTGGGAAGTTCTTCGAAATTCGGTAGAGGGGCATAAAAAAAGCACCATCTTTAAAAATACCCTTCGTTTGCCTTCACGGCTCTACAATTTAGTTTTCTAATTTACAACTTAAAACAGGAAGAAAAACGTCTCAGATCATCGACCGAGAAATGTAATTAAGTCAGAAATTGAAGGAGGAGAAATGAAACGTATGCATGAATTTGGGAATGGAAATCTAAAAAAAAAATGCTACTTCTTGAAACCATGTCTCAATGTTCCTTTTCACACTTTACGTTCCAGTAAATTTAAGTAATGAATGTTTTCAAAAATGGATCTCTTTCTTTTTTTTTTTGGGAACAACGAAGTTTTTTCACTCATTCTATCAAAATTCACAAAACGACAAAATCAGAGAGCGAATTCGTTGGAATGTTTTTAACAATTATGAAACATGCAGTTCTTGTGTATTTTTAACCTAACTTTTAACCAAAGAGTGACTAGATTTTTTAGAATCAAAGTTAAAATGGTCAAAAACTGTACGGGTACACACTGCAACAAATGAACTGTTGTTTTTATAGTATAATACTTTCAGCCGAGGTTCCAATTTAAAACTCAAATACACAGCAATGAACAATAAAACTAGCAATTTTAGTTTTTTACTGTAAAGTTAGAAGTTTTACTTTATTGCCTTAAAATTTAGCTGTATTATACTTTAAAAACAACGGTATAATACTAGCAACTGAAGTTCCAGTTTAAAACTGTAAAATCCACAGTAATAAACTGTGAAACTAGCAATTTTACAGTTTAGTACAATATAATAAGCAATTTCACAGTTTATTACTGTAAAATGAGCAATTTTTAGTTTATTACTATAGCATTAGCTGTATTTTACTGTAAAAACAACATTCATTTTTTGCAGTGTAGTAATTATGTCGTTTCCCTACTAGCAATACTGTTGATTGTACAGCACAAAAAAGAGGAAAAATAATCATTTGCAGTAACTCTGTAAGTTAGATCCTTGTTTCATTGTAACAACTTTATAAAGGACATAGATTCATCCTTTATGCAATGCAAGTTTTTTTTTTTAAAGATATCTATATGTAAGCAGCTTTCTTTTTGGTGTGTATGTGTATCTTATGAGATACCATCTAGCATGTCTGGATTTGTTGTTGTGTAATTTCTTTTACAATTGATAAGTCTGCTAATAGAATTTCTTAAAATGCAGAAAATATTTTAACGTTTTTGATCATAGCAATGGTTTCTGGCACAAACTTTTTTGTTTGCATATGTAAAGTATGTAAAAAGGGAGTTTTTAATTTTAGTATTCCTAAAATTCCTAAATAAAAAAATACAAAGTAATTCACTAAAATAATGCACATTTTTTACAACTAAAGGAAAACAGAATCACATACTTGTCCAGCTAGAACCTACTTTTTGGAAAGGGGTGGTCGAAGCAGTCTTTACATGAGTATAAATTACTGTATCGGATTGTTAGTAGTATTAAAACAAATCTCTGGAAATTCTGGTATTTTTCCCTTTCTTTGTACCACTGAATCAAACGAAGTCTTTCAGCCTTTACCTATTTGAAACCGCCACAGAAAGTGTGCTTGTTTTTCCTGCATTCATTATTCTGTGGCAGTGAAATACGTTTTACAGAGTTCTGTTCAGTGGGCGATTTTTGTCAGGACAACAAATTTGATGTCCTAGTTGGAAATCTAACAATCTATTTAGGCAAAACATTAGTATGGCCAGTTCTAGAATATTTCCAAACACATTCACACGACATTTTTTGGAGTATTTTAGACTAATCAATGACAAATATTAAAGTGAGCATAAGATATCGAGAGATGCTTGATATAAGAGTGATTAAGTCATTACTCTGCTGTTAGTAATTTTAATGTTCTGTTGCTAGAATGTTTCAAACATAAATAAAATTAAATAGTAAAATATGATTTTAATTTATGGTTTTAACTAGCGGTACCCGCACGGTAACCTCGGTTTTATACCCGTGGTATAAAATTAAAAATTCATTTCTAAAAAATTGATATAGCAGAAAAAATACTCTATTTTAGTTATAATTCAACTGTAATTCCGTCAAAGTATGATATAAAAATTTGGTATGGACCCCATACTACTTCCTTTTACTTGTAAATTTCTTAGTAGATGCCTAAAGTGTTAAAATAGTGCTTGGAGTGAGCAAGATAACAATTCAAACATTTACATCCCTAGTTTGCCACGAAACAATGCAAAAAAATGATTTACAATGATTAATCTCCACAATATTGCCCATTTTAACATCATGCAATGGATTTTTCGCAAAATATCGTCAATAGCGCCAAATTGAACCCAAATATTAAAAAAAAAAAAATTTCTTCGCCAAATTTGTCGCCAATTTGGCGATATGTCGGCAAAATGAAGTCAAACACTTGGCAACTAACAGCTTAGCGATATATCGCCATGTGGTCGCGCCAATTCATATCACTAAAGTCTGCATTGAAATTAATACTGATTTACCCCATAAAAGGGGTAAAACACCCCTTTGGGGACATTCAAATACAGCCGCAAGGGGAAGTGCACAAAAATAAGCAAAAAGAGAAAATAAGAACAATTTTGATGCTCACAGAAACCAACAGAAATCTTACCGAAGTTTAAAAGAAGAAGAAAGTTTTCGTTCCCAACTTCAAAAAGAAAATAATACATTTTCCGAAATGACACACTTTAGAAAGAACGTTGCAAAATCGCAATACGATACAAGTAAATATACTGAAATAGAATTGAATGCCAAATTGTAAAAAAGGTGCCAAAAATTAACTTTTAATATTGTCTTTTATTATTTATTAAATGCAATTACTGCTGCAAATCCAACAGCTAGCTGCTCGTCCAACAATAAATAATCACATTGCAAAAATATATTTGAATACATATTTTTTTTCTTTTAAATTCAACTGATCCTAAAAATTTTAATTATTAGTCATAGAAATTTCGTGCATTATTCTTTACAATGATAATAGGAACAATAAACATCGACAAACATCAACCAGCAAACGATAAATTAAAAGCTAAATTCGTTCACTCAAGCCATTTACTGCAATTTAATTGAAATAAATTAATAATGAAGTAAAATATGTTCTGCAGACGATAAATTTAGAATGGTTTACTATCATGCTGTCTCTTTTTTGACCTCACTTGGTTAAAGCATTATTCCTTCTTCAATACAACTTGTCAGATCACCAAAATGTGTCTTAACTCACAAAAATGGTACGCCGTGAGTTTCTTCCTTCTCTGCCTCTTTTAAGAAAAGGACTCGATTTCTCATTTGATTGACAGGTGCCATCTGTGATATTCTTCACATGATATTCATCACATGTGAAATATTTTCCCACTCCGTTTCTCACATTTTCCCCATGAGAGCCACACCCAACAATGCAGCGTTTCCAAAAACACAGATGAAATCTCAGGAGAAATCTGTCTACAAAGCAGCAACAAACATTCGAAAATGCAGCGAACTGCAATTTACCATGTAGCATTTGGGGCTCCGGAGATGGAAAATATTTCACATGTGATGAAAATCACACCATCTTATCATGGTTTTATTATATTTCATTTGACTAATTTTAATAAGGCTTGGAGTTTGGATTGCTACAAAAACAAATACATTTTTTAAATTATTAAGGGAAAAAGAACGAAACAAATAAACGAAATAAAAACGTAACCATGGTAACAACATGAAAAGTTGATTTCCGTTGATAAAATATTTCATTTCATCTTTATTTTCAAACAAATTTTATTCTCGAACTTAACCATTTTAGAATCGTTTGGCTTGTTTTGCTGAAGGTAAGCCTTGAATTTCCGAGATTCTAAAAACAATTACTACAGCTCTTCTAATGCTTGTAGAAACTTCAAACTGACATCATTTTTAGCAGAAAATTTCAAGCTTTCGAATGACATAAGACTTGAAAATGTGTATGAAATATTTCTTCCCTATTTTATCGAATTTTCACTAAGAATTAGAATAGAAAAGAACGAAATAGAATTTTCAAAAAATCGCTTCGTAGTGCATAACCTCGTGCTACAAACTAATTTTGTGCCAAATTTCATGAAAATCGACCGAACGGTTTTGGCGCTACGTGCGTAACAGACAGACAGAAGGAAAGAAGGAAAGAAAGACAGACAGACCCACCTTCAGCTTTATTATTATTGGTGGTGAAAATCAGCAAAAAATAAAAAAGAAAGAACGCCAGCTCTTTCGCATAAAATGTTGCACAAACCAATGAATATTTGAATACACTTAGACAGCAATTGCGCCCTAATACAATTCGAAATGAATGTAATTTCAAGATTCCAGTAAGTTCAGGACATTTTTTTTTCGTCGACTGTATTCAGTGAAAGTTTCTCTGAGTAGACTAACTACAAACACACATATACTAGCTATTTTTAGTTTTCCCTTCATTTTACGAGTTTAACTGCAACGTTGGTTATGTGTAAATTAATTTTAGCTACCAGCTTGAATGTAATCTCAGCTTCAATAAAAGAACATCGGCTACCAGCTCGGTTTTTGACAATTCCATTCTGAAGAGTCCATAACAAGGAGGAAACTGCAGTCTGTAGATGTCATGACCAGGAGGTCATCATCTTGCTTGCAGTTCTGCCCTAAAAATGGCTTTAGATAGATAACTTACTGCTGAGAACTATTTGTTACCAGAAAGGAACCTCAAAACATGAAAGTAAAAAAAAAAAAAAAAAAAAAGATTATTATGTAGAAATTGTTATGTAGAAATCAATTACAGTAATATGATGTCATAAAATGAAGCAAATTCAAAGATTGTTGAATATAATTCTCCTATTCCTAAAATTTCTCCTTTTTTTCCATTTTTGAGTTTTAAAATTTACAACTTTGGACCAAAAAAATATTTGTTTATAAAAGACATTTAATGGTTATTTTTAACTTTAAAATTCACTCGAGATTGAAAAAGTTCTGTAAATTATTAATTCCACTCACCCTATAAAAGAAAAAATTATGTGCAAAATCGTGCCATTTTTTTTCTAACGTCTTGTATAAAACTTCCCGTTTCTTAGAAAAAAATAATGTGAAGTATTTTAAACTACCCTATGTTTTCATATAAAGAGTCCGAACTCTTCAGATTTATATACTTTCAAGCCTAGTAAATAAAACCGGCTTTAAAAAAGGAAGAAAAGAAAGAAAAATAACAGTTCAAAAGAGTTAAATATGTCTCAATTTTAGAAACACAAATCAAGAATTATCTTGCTTGCCCTTATTCACTTAAGAGCCGCTGGTATTATTATTTCTAAAAACACTTTCATGAAAAATTGCCTTTACTGTTTTCAGTTTATGATTTTGATTTTGATATACATATATACATAAATAAAAAATATTTAATAGCCAAAACTAATCCTTAAAGAATATTTTCACCCAATAAAAAGTACAATATTTTTAATGGAAAAAACGCTTTGCATGTTAAAAACACACTATTTTGATTTCCAATTTTCTGGTATTAAATTAAAAACGCTTGAAACAGCAAGTTTACTGATCTTCTAACCCATTACAGCAAAAATGCAAAAAATAAGACTTAGAATACCTTATTTAGCTTTTTTCTGTATAATGCACAAAAAAAGCGATCTACGCAGATTCTTAACACAGAAAGAAACACAAGAGCTAATGCTCGTTAATAAAAAAAAATAAAGAATAAAATTTATGTATATACTATCATGTTTCATTTGTTTAAGCAAAAGAAGTAACGCATTTGGGAGTCTTCCTCTGAACACTTATTTTATGCACATGAGGTATGGATTTCTCCTTGAGAGAAACGAAGGAAAGAATAGAACACGCCACTTATTCATTTAGGTTCCTTGTAGACAAAAAAAAATGGAGCGAGAAAGAATCTCCCCTTGTTTTGTTTCTACATGACACGGGCTAGGTTATCTAAAATTTTTGTTCCAAGTATCTCTTTCTGTCTCTCTCTTTCTATACATATACAGGGTGTCCACTCCAATCGTGGACCAATAGCTAATTTCTAAACCGTTAGAGATAAGCATATAGTTTATTTAGGAAAAAATCTCCAAATTATGAAAGGAATTTTGGGTCTATTCAATGTTTTTCAAAAAATCAAATTTTGAAAGAGTTACGAAATTTAAATTTTTATACAGCCCCCCAGTCCTATCAATCATATTAAGTAAAACATTCTTGACACTGTAACGTTTAAAACTAAAAAAAAATCACTCTTCTACCACAAAAATTGATCGAGTTATGACGTTTTGAAAAATCAAGATTTTGAATGATTTCGCATGACGGTCCATCGAGCGATCTCTCGATGACGTCATGAAATCAATGCAAAATCTTGATTTTTCAAAACGTCATAACTCGGTCAATTTTTGTGGTAGAAGAGTGATTTTTTTTTAGTTTTAAACGTTACAGTGTCAAGAATGTTTTACTAAATATGATTGATAGGACTGGTGTGGGCTGTATAAAAATTTAAATTTCGTAACTCTTTCAAAATTTGATTTTTTGAAAAACATTGAATAGACCCAAAATTCCTTTCATAATTTTGAGATTTTTTCCTAAATAAACTATATGCTTATCTCTAACGGTTTAGAAATTAGCTATTGGTCCACGATTGGAGTGGACACCCTGTATAGCGAAGGTGTTATAAATACATAGAAAACGAATTAACTGGGAATATTTTTTGTTGCTAAAAATAAACTGTTTTTTCAAGTATATTACTGACAGCTGATGCTCCTGTTTGTAACTAAAAGCACAGTAATAAACTTAAATCCAGCTGTTTTAGGGCCCTGCTCCACATCAGCGTAAAACGCGACCGAAACCGAAGGCAGAAACCGAAAATCCGGGTACTTTCCATAGGAACAACTATGTAATCCATTTTACGTTTCTGCTTTATTTTTCTGCTTTACGCCGATGTGGAGCAGGGCCCTTACTGTTTATTTTCGCAAAACTGGCGATTTTACAGTTTATTACTGTAAAATTAACAATTTTACAGGTTAATACTATAAAATTAGCTGTACTACACTGTAAAGACAACAATATAATACTGGCAGCAGAGGTTCCAGTTTTAAACTGTAAAGTGCACATTAATAAACTGTAAAACTAGTTATTTATACAGTTTATTACAGTAAAATTTATATAAAATTAGCTGTATTATATTGAAAAAGCAACATTTATTTTTTACAGTGTAGCTGCCTGCAAAGAAATCAATAAAAAATGGAAAGGTAAGGATTTGGACCGTACCACTGTCACTGTGGGACAATCGTATTACATTTTCACCTATATTTTATCACAACCTCAAAGCATGAAACTTTCTTATCGTTTTGCGCAGAAGCATGTGAGAGATCGGTTGTGAACCTCTGTCAAAATTCAGCAAACCCCCAAACATAGCTTTATTACCTTGACACTAATTTCGTCTATGACTTTCATTATTCAATACGATGGTGCACACGACTTCAAAAACCATGTAGTTAAAAAAAAACACTTTGAGAATTTGTATTAAAAATGTGCTTGCAGTCATTCATGTTGTCCGCAATGTTTACGGTAAAATCCTGTTTTGTGGTAAATTTCGGTGTTAAATAAACTAAAATGCTGCAGTAACTGAACGGATCGAGAGTTGAGCTACCGGATTCAGTCTTTTCCTGGTTCACAAGAGAAAAGCACAAAAGTCAAATTACATGCTTAGAACATAACGTTCCATAGCATTTGAAATGTTCCAGCAATATTTTATTTCATCTGTTATATATCTATTACAACGCTCTCCGTAATGTGAGACCTCCATTCTACAGGAATATTTATCTCAAAGCTTTCCTGACTTTTTGACAGTTCTCCTTACTAAGTAAGAGGCTTTGAAATAAAGAGAATATAACTTCTAGCTACTTCACAAAGTTAAAGCTGGCCCTGAAGGGGTCCTATTAATCTTTACTCTATAGTGCTGTACTAGGCATATTTATCTCAAACGTTTCCATAATACATTGAACTCTCACTTATGCACCGGCCTAAAGGACCAACAGAAAAAGGCGCATAAGTGAGAGAGACGTATAAGTAAACAAGCCTATTTTAAAGACAACGTAACATAGGTTCTAATGAGAGAATTAATAAGAATGTTTCTATAGAGAAGAAACATATTACTACGGTTTGGCAATTACTGTAACGTAACTACAATGATAAAGAGAAAACACAAATTCTAGCATACCTAATTAGAAACTGTTGCCTTTAAAACGATCCATAGTACAGAATTGTCTATCTCCAAACTCTAGTTCATGAGGAAAAAATGCCTTCCGTGTGAAAAACAGGCGAAATATTGAAGAGGAAAGTGAAGAAACATGCTTATTTTTTAAATAAAATGTTTTACATTTTACGGAAAATTCGACGCATAAGTGAAATAGTATCTTTAGAGCGACGCATAAACGAATGATACTATCGTTGTTTTCCTATGGAATGTGCTGGGACCATTCAAAATTGTCGCATAAGTGAAAAAGACGCATAAATAAGGCGGTGTATGAGTGAGAGTTCACTGTATTTGACATTGTAGTGACTATGAAAACAAGTAATAAATGCCTTCCTTTCCTTTACTAAGTAACGGACCATACGATCGAAGAACAGTTTCTGACTACAAATTAAACGTTGTACCAAAATTGCGGAAGGCAGTCCCATCAAACGTACTCACTATCAACTGCTGTAGTAAACATCCAACTTGCAAGTGGCCACGACTTCTTGCACCATATTTCCAGGTAATCCGAGTCAGACTGTTCCAGAGAGTGTTCTTTGCAATTTCTGGATAATGAGTCCAGAACACATTCTGAAACTGCACTGCCCCTAGACCACAGCCCGACTGATGAACAGGATGAAGGACATATTTTTCATTACATTGGTCAGCATGCTACCAAATGTCCAAACTGTTAGGGGTGGTGTGTGGCTAGTTAGTCTTAATCATTGAGTTCGTTAAAGAAGGAAAATTTTCATCAAAAGTCTTGATTCTGAGCTTCTTAAACAGCTTTTGTATTTACGGAGCTCTTAAAGAAGACATAAGTTTAAATATTATAACATTTAGGCTTAGCCTGCTGACTTATTTTTTTTTCTTTTTTTCTTGAAATGAAAAGCAAAATCAGGTAGAATAGACATTTTTTCTTGTAACTCGTCCTGCCACGTTTATTTGATATAAGGAAAAGCATTTGATTTGCAATCAGGTACACCAAAAGTTTGCATTTGATTTACAGAAGGAAAATTGCCAAAGAAGTTTGGGAAATGTGATCTGCCCTATTAAAACTATTATATTTTCCACATAACTTTTTTTTTCAGACCTATACATACTTAAATAAAAAGTATAGCTAAAAGAGTCTAAAAGCATTAGTTCTCTAAATGAAATAATTTAAAAGTTCAAAACAGAATTTTTCTCATTAAAAATCATATTTTAAATGAATTTCCCGTTAAAGGAAAAAAAGAGATGGATGCTTTTCCTCTCAACATTTTTCTCTACGTTGAAAATTCAAAAACATTTAATGGTAAAGTTACTGCAAAATAGAGTATTTACGATACAAAACAATTTTACAGATAATTTCACCAAAAATGTGATTAAAGCTGCAAAAGTTATACCAGATGACTTTTGGTGTGTAATGTATGATTCCTTGTTTCCAGCTCCTCTTCCTTGTATGATTCTTTGTTTCGAGCCTCTTTCAGAGCACTGGTTAGGGCACCACTGATATGCGAGCAAGAAAAATAACTTGTTCTATCATCACTGCCCGAAACTTATTTTTATTCACAATTTGCCACTGAGATCTTGTTACTCTTTAGTAATATTGTAAAAAATAGTGAATTTTACGGTAAATAGTACTGGTAACATTTATGCCAGTATTTTTTATAATAAAACTTAAGGATTTTTTTATAGACTAACAAAAGACGGGTTACATAGAAATAATTTTTAAAAACCTGCGAACTATTAAGGTATATAAAACAATTAACCGTTTGTTTTTGTATTAATGCTGCAGTGACTGCATTTTTACTTCAAAAAATTGTCGTAGCATTAACCATTGCCGACATATTTTCCTTGATATCAACTGAAATAGCAAAGGTGTTTCTAACTTAATGAAAATAAATAAACCATGTTTCCTTTTTACAGAAAGCATCATTGAGAAAAAAAACCGTATTCAACAAACAAAATCCTGTTGGAAAAGTCTTCCACAGCAGAGGTGTTGATACAGGATACAGTTCTTCTGTGTCTTCACAAGAGACCTTAATGAATGCATGGCGTGCTTCTCACCTCGCACGCCAAGATCATCACCCAATTTGCATAATGTAGATGTTGGAGAAGTTTCTTCGTTTTTTTCATCAGAGACTGTCAGTCAAGAAATGCTATGGAGAAACATTTCAGCCCGTGAATTACGCTGGCTTAATGTTTACCCTACGATGTGGGGCTTTTTATGCTTCCAATTCGATCTGAAAGAAGGTTTCCTTTTGTTGAATTTTTAATGCAAGTTTCGTATAATTTCCGAAAAAGTGGGAGCTTCTATTCACGTGTGTATTTTACATTTGGTAAAGCACATTTTGATTTACAAGTATCAGTTTTTTGCAATTGCATAATGTGAATCCTTAAGCACAAAACACTCACACATTATATATATAAATACATTAGAACTGAAGGAAAGTAATTTTTTTGTAAAACCTAAGCATGTTTTTAGCTTATCAGTGATGTAATTACACATATAATTTATAACCTTGTGAAAAATTATAAGGGTTATGATTATATTAATACTTATCCATAATACCTCTTATTCATAATTTTGGTTATGGACGAATGTTTCAATCCCGAATTGATAAAAATCAATTGGTTTTAGATTAAAATGTCTGGAAGTATCATTTTGGGTATTAGTAAAATTTTCATGTTTTTTGTCACATAGTGACAGGAATAAAGAGGAACCAGATGGAGATATGTCAGTTGAAGAAATAAATGCATTGATTTGTGTATCCTCATACACTACTTATCCGTCATTGCATCATATGATATCTCTACTTTCCAAACGTTATGTTACAAAAACAAAAATAAAAAAAATAACTAAAGTGGTAAAGATATACTGCCAATTTAGTTCGCAGTAGAAATGTTTACCAAAGATAATCCTGAAGTGATATTGCATAATTGATAACAGTAATAATAATAAGTTTGAATTTGTCATCTCGAATTCCAGTTATACTTTCACAATGACGAATTACCATAAGAATGGCGTTCGTGTGACAGCACATGACCAAATTTTGCCAGCGAGCCATCAAGTCAGTTTGACGAAAGAGACAAAGTACTCGGTTACCATCAGGCAGGACCCATGATCGGGCCTTACCAAGGACACACAAACGTAAACTACATTGGTAACCCGGCGACTCTGCAGGGGGCATCAGTACCACGCTATGCAATCCTCCATGGTGGAGGTTTGTGAACGCGGCACTTTGGAAGACTGCCAATTTGAAAGAGAGACTACACAACGTTTGCGGTTTGAAAGGAAAACATTTTGCCTTTTTTGTCATTGATAAAAAAAAAAACGATGAAAAGGTTGATATCTGAAACACCATTTCTAGATATGTTGGTCAAAAATTAAAAGATTTTTGTTGATTCAGAATTGAAAATTGACATATTGGATGTCAATAACAGCTAAAATTTTCTTCAAAACTGACTAAATTAAAAATAACTTCTGAAAAGAACAACTTTCTGAATAATAGCCAGGTGTCTTAATAATAGTACTAACAGTTGAAACAAATTAATATTCATAAGATAAAAGATAAAACAGTATATCAATCTACACATAAAAATCGAGAAAAACTTGGAAAGAAACGGGTAAACGATAGTGGTAGATAATAACACCACTACTTTAAAAAATAATCTCAAATAAATCTAAATATACCCTTAACGTATATAATTTAATAACATCAACAAAAAAAAAAATCAAGAAGAGCTGAAAACCATTCTTAAAATGTTGAAAGAAAGAAATGTTCTAAAAGAGCCACTTATTTCTGCGAAAAAAAGGTAAGATTAAGTAGCACGCATCGAATCATGAACCGAAAAAGAGAAATAAACTTGCATCCTGAAAACTTGCAACCTTCTGAAAAATCTGTAGATTTTCCAGAAGGAAATAAATAAAACTATACAAAAATGTAAAAATATTTTCAAAGAAAAGGGAGTGCTTTTGAGTCTTGCTCAAGATTGTCGTAAAATGCGTTTATAATTATATGTACTATGTATACATGCATGTGCGAGTGTGCATTGTAGAATATTTTTATCAAAAATTTAAAATTCCTGTAATTCTAGGAAATTAAAGTCAAAACTTCAAGTTGCATCGTTACTACATTTTTAGCTGATGAAGTTTGTACCATTCCAGTAGATTCCAATTTTGGGTATTTCTTAACTGTTCAAACATTGCCTTAAATATTTGAGTCTATGCATATATTTCCAAAGCTAAATGTTCGTCAATAAAACGTTATTTTTTTCAAAGCAAGCTTTTTTCAAGCAAATGTAAACATGAATTTATAATTTTTCGGTCTCAATTTCCTGAAATGTCTCCCAATATCGCATAAATAAACACAACAAAAACAAAGTTTTCTCTATACAAAGCTAAATGTAACAAAAACAAAGTTTTCTCTGTGTAAAACTGTCCTCCGTACAAATTTGATCTTTTTAAAAACATAACTGCGAAAAAGAAAGGGATTTTTTTCTTGAAATTTAACGTAAGTAATACATGAAACCTAAGTACTTAAGCCTATTAAAAAGAAATCTTAAATATTTTAAGGCACTTTTTTTTACTCTAAAATGATTCATTTACTTTTTCTATTTACGTTCATTTTCAGGACATAATGGCACTCTTTAAGCTACCCGCTCTGTGCATGGGAGAATAGGAAAAAAAAATACTAGAAAAAAAACCGAACACTCGCCTAAATCGACATTCAGCCGGGACCAGGAACGATTTATACAAGATCAGAATAATAAGATTCTCAGGGATGGAACTCTAGAGAAGAAAAACAACGAAAAATAAGAAACGGCAAGAAGAGCAAAGACGAAGAGAAAAAAAAAGGAGAAGCAGAGCGAGAAGAAAAAGATTAAAGAACAATAGTGACTGCAAGCTGCTGGTTCTAGACGATAAATGGGCGGCATTTGAAAAAAAAGGCCGCAAATGTTCCTCCCAGCTTTATCGATTATTTCCCCAAAAATGACTTAAAAGATGGAAACTGCAAGTTTGCACGTGCGTGCGACTTGAGAAAGTGTGTTTTGTCTCTGAACCCTTAAAATTATGCTTGAGAAATAAGCATGTCCCCAATCGTTGAAACACATGTGAAAATGTGCAAGAAAAACACGACTGCGTACTTTCATTCTCGTAAATCAGGGTCCGTGTTAAAGCATTTTGTTTTTGAGTTTTCCTGACATTTTTGAAAATTTAGACTGAAGTAGAGCTTATTGTGCCAGGGGAAGGGGGGAAATTCTATGCGATCCTGCACTGCAAATCTACATTTATATAAAAATTGATCTACATTAATTTTCTTTTAAGTGATTATAAATAAGTGTGCCTACTTAATTACTTTTAATATTTACGTTTTTTATGTCTTCGTTGCTAAAAGTAAAAATGAAATATAGCAAATAAATGCAAAAAAAAAAACAGAATTTTTAATTAATATTAAGATAGCAATAGTGAATTTTTCTGGAGTAGTTTTTTTTTTTTTTTTTTTTTTTCATTTTTTTACAATTTAATATTATTTCATTTTCGTCTTATATTTTTGGATTGGAAATACTCATTACTAATGCTGTAACCTCTGCAGTTCATGATATATTATTTCACGTCTATGTGTTTCAGAATAATCTATTTAATTACCGTGAATAAATTAATAATAATGTCTCATTTTCTCTGTGTCAAAAGTTCAATAAAGATTTTGCTCGAGACAAAATATTTTAAATTACGTTGATATTTAAGTAATCACAGCATGCTTAATAAGAAAATATTTTTAATAAAGAATTATGAGCGTGTGTATTCTCAATGAACATTTAGTTTAGCTTGCAGCCTTTCCTACACTGCAAAACATAAAGTGTTGTTTTTACAGTATAATACAGGCAGCAGAGGTTCCAGTTTCAAAAGTAGTGTAAAATCAGAAATTTTGTAGTTATTGCTCTAAAATGAGCAATTTTTGCACTTTGATACTATATAATTAGCTGTACTATACTGTAAAAACGACACCTATTTTTTAGTGTAGCTTCCACAACCATTTACTCACCGTTGATTTCGATTTGATTTTTTTCCGTTCGTTTTCTTTAATCATTTCCTATCTGGCATAGTTATATAGAAAATTGTGAAAGGAAAATCCATTGATATTCTTAAATAATTTAACTTCTTATTTGCATATTTTTTATAGAAAATTGTGAAAAAAAATTATCTAATGTCATCTGATATTTATCAAATTAACTTTTAGCCTCAATTGGTCGCTTAATTTCGGACAAATACATTATTTTTAAGAATAAAAGTTCATATCTAAACTGATATATTGTCTGCCATCTTGACATGGTGCTATCCGAACACCTGCATCACACAGCGTGATATTGATAAGCGTTAAGCCTATTTATTCGACCACTATCTCGTTACCATAGTAACGAAAGTGGATTAAAATACAAGACTACTTTGTTTATCGGAAAGCATTACTAAGCTTTTAAAAGGGTCTTATCTTTCGCCCGGTATTTTAAATAATGGCAGTTCACTTTATGGAAGGGAAATTACTAGCTGTTGGAAAGGTTTTGGAAACTTGAAAATGCATAAAACGTTATTTGATAGTAAAATGTTAAATAATTTTCTAACTCATTGCTATTGATTGAACTCTTCCTTAATTATTTCAACCTAAATTTCTTTATAACCTTATTTTATTGTATGCATTTGTTTAATGGGAAGTTTTGAAAGCAAACCCAAACTAACTTTGCTTTTTTTGCTAGTTAAAAACGAAGTTAAAGGTAAAAATGGCAGTATGCAGGTACAAGTTTCGAGGTCACAAAGACATACATTTTATGCATAAAAATGAATTGGTGGGTAAAAAAGCAGCAAAAACAGGGTCGGGAACTTTTATTCCATTAGCCTGTTTTTTTCAAAATCTGAAATTGAAAATGACTAATAAACATATTCAACACACAAAATATTTATTTTCTTAATTCAAACTTCTAATTTTTAAAATCATTTGGATAATACCTCTTAAGATTAATGGAAACATGTATTATAAAATAGTTATACGTAGACGTACAGTTGGCATTTGCGTTGCAAAAATCCGATTGTTCAATAAATGTTATTAATTATTTCATATATTAAAGTTTTTTTTTCTTGCGTTGGTTGGTTGTATTGAGTTTTATGGCGCAAGAGCCTTAATAAGCTATACTGCGCATTCTTTTTTTTTTCTTTCATTGAGTTTCTCGCATTGAATGGTGCGTTTGAGAAAACTTGCTACCGTAAGATTTTTATGTTTCACAACCTTTTAGTATTGTTTTCAGATTTCTCTTACTTTTACTGCATTTTTAAAAAGTATCGAATTAATTCATAAATTTTTTTATACCAGCAATGAAAATTTTTACACATGTGTATAACAACTAGCTATAGCAGAGTGCTCAAAACTGAAACAGATGAAAGCTTATCTTAAGCTGGGTTATTTAATGATATGATAATTGCACATTCAATTTATTCATCAAGAATGAGCTAGATAATAGTCTAAGCGCTAGGCTTAGAGAAAGAGATGGAAGAATTCAGCCGTATTTCTCTCATTAGGGTTATTACGAGAAAATCTTCATCAAATAAAATTTCAACATATACCAGATTCGCCAGCCATAGCGTTTATTTCATAAGATATTAAACTTCGTAACATTTACGTAATAACCTGATAATCATACTCCGCTTTCCACACAGCAGACTCATCCCTTTAAGCAATCTATTAATATATGTTTATTACGAAGTTAGGGCAATTCTCTTTATTGCATTTTTGTTTATGCCTTGAGTGATATAAACTATGGTTCTGATTAATAAATATCCATAAAGTTTATTATTTTTATAGACCTTGGTGTATATTTATTTGCTATCTTCATTTTACGGCTGAGTAATCGTCAAAAATGAGAAATCCTATTAGCCAGGGAAGAAATGTATGCTGCAGACAACTTATTACACAGAGTTTATCTGAAACTTCTCTTAAGGCTACAGTGAACTCAATTATTTATCTATATGTCTAAAACTTTGTGTATTTGTATATTTACTATATATAAAAGCATTATAAAAAATTTTGCAAAAACGAAGAATACTTCTTTTGAAATTTAAAATTAAAAAAAAAAATTCAAATTGCTCCAATCATCACAGTATCTATTGACTTATAACTGAACTTTAGAAATACATTAAAATACTGTCTAGTTATGAGTTCATTGATGAATTTTAATCATTACAATTCTGTAAATTTAGGAATTCAACTTTTTTTTATTGTAAATTCACGCAATCATGCTTTTAATGATTGGAAATTCAAAGTTTGAAAAAAAAAATGTGAAGCATGGAGCAATTTGAAATTTGGGAATTTTTGCTATTATTATTTTTTTTTAATTTTAAATTTCAAAAAAAAGTATTCATTTTTTGCACCAATCTGTTTTTATGCTTTCAGATGTAAAAAATATGCAAGCACACAAAGTTTTAGACACGTAGATATATAATTAAATTAAAAGAAAAAAAAAACATTTTTTGTGTCCATTGTAGCCATAACTGAGAGAAACCTATTCTGAAAGAATTGACTAATTAAAGTTTTATCATAATAAAGTCGTTTCGGCTTCTGAACAAAATATGAGTTGAGAACAACAGAGCTCATGAAGTAAAAGGGCATAAATACACAGAATTCGGAACGTCTTATAGTAGATATTAGTGTTTTTCAGCATTCTCGGGTATAAAATTCTTCTGATTTTTCTGGTTTACTTTTCTTCGCAGAATTCTCTTTAAAAGCCGCATCTTTTCACTGTCCAACTATGTTCCATTTTGGCAGATAGATCTCCAAAATCAAAATCAAGGTCCAGTGTACTTTAAAACAACGGACGGGAACAGATAGAATGGGGGGGGGGCAGACAATGCGCCGCTAAGGCCCCACCAGTTGCGTCGCCAGACCTTCTTATCAGCTGACTCAAATGGCTGTAGAGCCCCAACGCAATTTCTGTTGTTCGCCTTATCTCAGTGCTGCGGCTGCAGGGCTGCGTCAGCTGAATTTAGATGGATATTTACGGGGGGTGATCCGAGTCGAAGACCCCAGTCACGGCAAGAGAACGGGGCCTCATTAACATGGCCGGAATTACGTCACGTCGACTAAAACGGCGGTAGCTCTGCCGTTAGTCTCCGTTTCGTTCTGACAGCTGAGTAAAATTCTTTAAAATAATGGATAAATGACGCAGAGCGAAAAAGGTGATCAATGACTGAATAATGAATTGAACAGTTTAAAATTTATCTTGTGTAGAAATTGATCAGGTATTTGTTCTGGTTATTTGCTAGGGTGTGACTTTTTTAGACACTTATTTGTACTTGATTGAAAGAATTTTTAAGCTGTGGCACTTTGTAGTGATATATTCGAATATTAAAAACATTTATGTATCATTGTGTGAGGCATTAACTTTTGAAAAGAATGCCAGGTAGTTTGCCAACCTCAGCGGTATAAGTGTTGCACTCATTTTGGACACGTATATATTTTGATGTGTAAGTTCTGCTGTCAGCGTTCTAATTTGTATGCAAATACTTCGTTTTTACAAACAAAACGTTCAATCTGAACTGGCGTATAGTATGATCCCGGCTGAAGCCTACAATTGCCCTACACACCCGCGTCATCGCAAGATGGCCCCGAATGCATCATGTTAAATGAAAGGAAGTTTTGGAGAATATTGTCGTATACAATTTTACCATGTACACATTCAGTGAAGCAAGCTGCACGACTTGTAACATCCACCAAGAAGGCGTGTTATTTTATCATCTTCCGTACGAATTTTCCTTTTAAATTTAATCCTTCTCTTAATAGAAACATTTTACATAGTTTTTCTTTTGGAACGATCTTCTTTGAAATGTATTGTAACTATCTACTTATATTAAAAACTGAGTATCTTTCTAACTATCTTTCTTTCTAACTATCTTTCTTTCTAACTATCTTTCTTTCTAACTATCTTTCTTTCTAACTATCTTTCTTTCTATCTATCTTTCTATGTCACGCTTCTTTCTCCTGAACGCCAATGAACTGAAAGTCGAACCAGGTACCGATAGATAGGTAATTTTTCAAGCTTCATTAGTTTCAATCTATATAATTATACGATTTTAATTAGCGAAGATATCAATTAATAAGTAGTCAAGTTTAAAGCGATTAAGCCTAATAAATGATTAAATATGAAATCAATTCTTGCATTGCAAAACGTGGTTGCCATGCCATGAAACAGTAATAAAAATGAAAATGAGAATTTTGAATGAAGGCTTAACTAAATCACACACGAAACTCATAAGCGGGCGACTTACTTAGGCAGGAATTCAAGTGAAACACGGACGATCGCAACTCACCAATGCAATCGCAAATTCCCAAATTTGTGGATTCAAGTGAAACGAATTCACTTGAATTCGACTTCCAATAACGATTGCAATATGCGATCGCCTCGAAGCGATTGCAATGGTGTTTCACTTGAATTCGGCCCATAGTATTTTTATCGCTAGCTACTTGTAATATTTTGAAACATTCATTTGTTGAAGAGCCATCTACTTACATTAAAAACTGAGTATCAATGTCTGCTTTTTCTCCTTTGAGCGAGCTGAACTTACTGAAACTTTCCTCACCATCTTGAAGGCGCGAAGCATCTCAATAATTCGAATGATTTTTTTTATACAGGAAAAAAGTAAAGGCGTGAAGCGCCTGTTAGCGAGCCGCCTTGGCGGGGAGTAGTTTCTTGAAATTTTCCTCACTACTTTCAGGGCACGAAGTGCCCGTGCAACGCCGGGCCACGTTCGTGGTACGTCTTGAAATCGAATGAACATTAAATTATATCAAATAAAACTTCAGAATGAGGTAAAAGTTAGAGAGGGGGGACGTTATGCATCAACATGCCGCAGGAAGCTAATCTAGCTGCCCTGGCAGCTAGTTGAAATAATAAGAACTGTAGCATTCCAGTAATAGGCAGGGTTAGTACAGTAGGAAGGAAAAAAATTGCAGTAACAAAGGAGGAAAAAAGAAAAAAAATAGTTATTCTTTTTTCGATTTAAAAAAAAAAAGCTCTATCCCTGTAGCAAAAAATAGTAAGAGTATGCACACGACTCCTCTTTATTTTTTTTCTTAGTCTAATTTATCCTCTTTTGATACTAAATACTTAATTCACACAAAAAAAAATTAAAAAATGATTTTCCAAGTTACTACGTATATTTTGAAAATAAATTTATTCTTTAGTACATACATGGTTTCAAACTTGTATTTCCTTTGTTTGGCATTTTTTTTCCTTTATTCTGTTGATCCAATGAATCCCAGAATTCGTTTTTTAATCTTACAAAACTTTACTAAAACTAGTGCGATATCAGTATCATTCCATAAGAAACAAGTGAAAAAAGTACAACACTAAAAAGCATTGAGACAAAAAGAGAAAAAAAATGAGAAAACAGAAAACAAGAAGAGGAAAAATGATCATTCGAAAAACGCCATTAGCTTTATTTCGCAACAATTACTTCTTTCGAGTAAATAAAAGAGGATGAAAGATGCATAGCATCTAAAAAAAAGAGAGATAGACACTTGTCCGCCTGCATACACTAACTGACATTCTCTTCACAAAAAAAGAGCACGCAGCAACAAAAGAGCTTTTAATAATCGTAGAATTTTTTTCTTCGCTTTCTTTTGACTTTCGCTGAGAACAGCGAAGGATTCTTTTTTAATGTGATTTGTACATAATCAACATTTTGCGAAGACAGTTTTTTCAGTTCTTTTTTTTTTCCCTCCGTTCTTTAGAATTTCGCTCCGAAATTTTGAAAGGCATTCTATCAACTGATTGAGACAAAAGGTAATGAAAACAAGAATAAAAACTACTCGAAATATTTCATTTTGTATCACCTGGTAGAATTCAATTTCTGAAGAGCATTTTCTTTCGCCCGCGATTCAAATTCGTTTCCACTTTGAAATGATTTTTGATTTCGAACTTTTTAATTTCTATTTATGGATTCGATGAAAGGGTAAGTTTAATACATTTTACGCAATTAAAACCCCATCAGCAAAACGTAGCTTTAAGGCACATAGAATAGTTTTCGATTGAATAAATTCGACAGAATAAAAAACAAAAAAAAGCTATAAAAGCATTTTCTTCAACAGAATTTGAAAAAAATAGTTTTCACTGCTTTTAAAATGCATTCAATTAGTAGTATGAAAATTTAAAAGGTATCTTCCACTAATTGAAAACACATTTTGCACATTTATAAGAGCTTTTTGTACTTTTGAGGCAAAAACAGAAAATTTTGTAAAAATATGAACTAAAGCATTCCTTTTTGTTCCTTTTTTTCACTAATAGTTGTGTAAAAAATCTTGAAAACGTCGGTGGGCAAATATAACTAAAATATTTCCTTAGTTATTGAGGTTTCTTGAATCAAGCTATTTTCGTTATGTACAATAAAATAGCATTCGGACTGGGAACTTCTTTTACGCAGAAATATTTAGTGTAGTTAGAAAGTTCGTTTTTCTTTTTTTTATTTTGTGTTACCGTTACATTTTTAATATATTTATTTAATTTTAGAGCTATACATTATTTACTGGGTCCGAAGAAATCTTTTGAGACTTACAAAGAGAGAAACCTTGACATGTTATTCTGTGATGATGAAGTTAAAAGATCCATTACAAAAATCATTTTAAATCCAAATTATTTCATTCTTTCAATCAATTCATTCTTTTTTTTTCAAAAACCAAGTAAGGTGATATTTTACAAGTAATTTTATCCTTTTAAAAGTTTAAATTTTTCTAATCATCAATATTTACTAAAGTTCTTCTGCATAATACACCTCCCGACGCATGCGTAAATGTTTAAAATAAATCGAAAACTTTTTTGAATTTTATTTAGAATTGAAAAATTAAGTTATTTAAACACTAATAGTCTACAAGAATACACAAAGTCAATATATATACTATGCTAGTGTATACCCAAATTCCCTCAAAGAATTCTAAACTGAGCAAGGAAAAATAATTGAAGCTTTTTATTAAATATTATTTCCTTGAGATTTGAGTTGAAATGTATTTATGAAGACTTAGTATATTTTTATGCTTTTGTTTTTAAATCTACTTGTTTTTAGTTTTATTACCTGATTTTTAAGTTCAAACATTTATCTGTTCCTCCCAAAATGTTACGTAGATACTCGCCATGTCACATGGGATTTTTCACTAAGAGCGATAGGCTGCAAAATAAATTATCCAGAGTGGTTCCCAATTTTTTTTCCGGCACCCAAGATTTTTGTTCAACTAGGCAGTAAAAAAATTTCAACAAAAGAAATTTAAAAATCATTCAAAGTAATAGAGAATAAAAACTTCGGGGGTGTCATATCATAGCAATTTTTTTAAAATCATATTAAAACGTAATCATCAACGAAAGAAAGATCGTTAGTTCTAAAAGAAGAAAAGAAAAGAAATGCTTGAGAATTGAATCAACCAGTAGTAAAAAATGCCAAACACTTCTAGTCTTATAGTCATCCTTAACTTTTCTTCTAACTGTTGATTTTCCATTATTCTGTCATAAAACTTTTCTATTATCCTTCAGAAAAGGAAAACTGTCTTTCAAAGCGATCATCGGAAATCGATTGAAGAAGTGGAATTTCAGCTGATAATTGACCTTCCCCGTTTACTCTATGACAACTATCTCTAACATCCTAGAGCGAATCTGCCCAAAAAAGAGAACTTAAAAAACAAGAAGAAGAACTTAAAAATCAATGCCTCCAAAACCAAATATTGTCTCTAACCTATGCCTCTGAGCAGTTTCGAAATTCGAATGTTGTATCCGAGAGAATAGAGGGTGGGGTACAGAAGCGTGGGGTGTCTTTCTAATGGCATTCAATCATCTGATTTATTCATATAATTCTATTCTTTTTATTTTCTTTCTTTTTTTTAGCGCTCTGTTCACAGTCGACATTTGTAGTAATGATTGTTGTCACGACATGTGACACTGCGATTCCGACGCCTCGGTGATATGTTGCCGGAGGGTTTACCATAATCATCGATTTATTGCTTCCTGTGTTCGCCGAGGCTTGGCTTGGCGTCTTAACGAAGTTGAACATATGTGTTTTACTAGCGGAAACGTTTTATTATTTTGTATAATTATTCAGTTAAGAAAAAATACATATAAAGATAGTGAGAAATAGATATTGAAATATATATTGCGAGAAATAGATATTGTAACATTGACTTTGTTACTTTTTATGTAATCAAACATAAAAAATTACAAAGATAAGTTAAAATACATACTTGCAAAATCTCGCTGACATATGTTTTAGAGTTTTAAGGAACTCCCATTTTCAATTCAAATGATGTGAGCTTATGGGTGAAGAGTCATTGAACAAAAACCGACTTTTTTCAAATGTGTTTTTGGCGGTTTTGGCTTATTAAGGATACCACACAAGTTTTTTGGCGTGTGTTTCAAAATTATCTTATTAACTTGTAATTGATCTTAATTGTTATTAAAAATATAAATAAATTAAAAACTAGAACTTTACAGCAAAAAAATCACTTTTTGCCTGAAATTAAAATGTCCAGTTTAAACAGAATCAATCCTCTTCTTTTTTACATCATACAAAATAATACTTGTAGCATACTGGTAACAACTGAAAGTTAAGAGCAAAAGTTCTGTAACTCCCTTCTTTGAAATTTGTACTTGCATCATTAGAAATTCGCTTTAACTTTCTCTTTTTTAATAAATTTCCTACAATTTCGTTTTAAAAAATCTCAACGTATAAATATTTCCCTGTATCGCTACAGTAATCCGTCTGCATCGTTCCTTTTGGTTAAAAATTACAACTTAATAAGATATAACTCCATCTGTGTTAAATTTCAAGGCTATTTAAAACATGTTGTAAACAATTAAAATCAGATAGGAGGTTTTTGGTTGATACGAGTAAATTTATTATTTTTTAACATTATCAACTTCAGCATTGTAAGCGTATGTCATTCAAACCAGAGCTTCTGTTTGTCAGATCCGCGACTGTTTCTGTTTTCTCTCTCTCTCTCTTAATATAAAGCATAAAAGCATATCACTCTCCCCAGTGTGTTTGAATCACCAAACTTTCAAGTAGCATCCAAACGCGTTAGCCAGTTGTGCATATCTATCTTCGCCCGAGATGAATTGTCAAATGTGTTCAATTTCGAAGGTAGCAAGTGACACGCTTTTTTATGTCGGTTTTTCAAGTCCACTCCCGGAGCCAACGTTCCGGTAAGGTTTATAGCTAAAACAACTAACAATATTCTTATCACAGAATTCTGCTTTTTTTCATAGAATATTATTATTTTCTTTTTAATCATGTTAACTTTAAATGACAAAATCAAATGGCACCTCGTATTTTGTACTCGACGGAATACATTTGCAAAATGAACAATAATTTAAAATTTTGGGAAATTTCACAATTCTTGCAAAATCTAACACATAATTTTGTTGTTCATGATACGTAATTTCTTCCACGGACCCTAAATACTGTAAGATTTTTGTTCATCGAAGATCCGTTTCATTTTTACAAAAAATGGCATTTTCCGGATAAATCGTGAGTTTATACTGAGCGCGATGTCGAGATGCGAAAAACATGTTCACATATCCGGACAAATTCGAACACGGCAGGATATTTACAAAGTTTCAACTTTTGGCAACCTTACTCGCGTGCCAACAGTAGCCAGCAATCCCAAGCAATGTATATACAAAAAAACTAAAACAAAAAAGTCATTCCGTCGTAGCGTGAGACAGCCAGTCGCAAATGTATTTACAGCATTTTTTTTTTTCACTACCCCCTACATCTTTTTCGCCAAGCTAGCAACCAGAGGGGAGGGGCTGCCAGAGAAAAGTTTACATTAAACATGAGAATGCTTTTATTCTTGACTTTCAACTCGTGCGAGAAAGAAATGTGTGCTTTCATTCCGCTGTTTATTTGCGTGATGCATTTGGCGACGCCAGGGATCCATTTGACTCCAGTTGCCCTTGGAAATTCACCACGGTGCACGCCAACGGATTGTCGTGGTCTTTAGGCCGCTAAATTGCGTCCGAAATTTAGTCACGTTTTCTATTAAGAGAAAAGCCACTCAGATTTTTTTAGAACTTCTGTTCATTAAATATAAATTTTACAACTTTATTGCAATCAAAATGGTGGAAAAACAGTGAATTAAGGATTGTTTCTTTCATTTAATGTTAAATTAGAAGAAAAATTCTAAAAAGCGTTTTAAGTCTTTTTTAAATTTCATTTTTTTAAATTTTTTGCAAACTTTCTTAACTTTTGTTTTGAGGAAAATCCTGACATTATAAAATAAAGTACATTTCTTTCCCAGATTCAGGCTCAAAAGTATGTAAAACAGAATCATCAAAACCGAATAAATGCGTTGCTCATTGGGTCACAAATTTTTCTTAATAACATACGTTAAAAACATTAATGAAGATAAAGAGCAATAGTTGACCTCATTCATATTCAATATTTCAATAACAGCGTTATTGCAGCATTTACTTCAATTCATTGACTTAGAACTTTGAGCAAACAAAATGTTTATCAGTATCAAAAAATTTTTAACATCGTGTTTATTGACATGTGAGTGATTTTCAATGTTATATTTACCTTTCTTATTATAAATGTAATATCAAACTGGACTATCAAGACTGGAAAGAATAATTTACATCAAAATAACAAGAAAAACTTTGATAATATTTTACTTAGAATTGTTTATTCTTTAAAAAAATACATTGCAATAGACTTTACTAATACTTGGAAAATAAGGAAAGCCGAAAATAGAGGATCAGTAAATGTTAATACATAATATAATAGGCTTATTAAAATTAACCCATACAAAAAGTTATCGCTCGTAGGTGTAACAGAGCTTAAAGGCAAAGTTTTTTTTTCTTCTATATCACCAAAGTAACACCAAAGTAAATACTTAAGATACAAAATAACATAAATGATACTTTTTTGTAACACTACGCAGCAATTTAATATTTCAGATGCCTATGTTAAAATATTGAAAGCAATTTATGAGTTTGGCTCATATTAACTATTTCGAACGGGGTAAATATTAAATTGAGAAAAAAACTGATGGCGAGTACTAACACAGAAATCAGTATGAGTTACATTTTTCGTCATACTTGAACACATTGACAAATTCCTGTCCGTTTCTAGAAATCCCTCCCCTTATGCTCATCACCTGGGAAAAAATTTTGTATTTCGCTAAGAGAGACAAACAGTCGAACAGATTTATCATTACAGAAGGTCAAAATATAGTAGTTCAGATGTAGTAGTATATAATCCTGTAGAAGGATAGTTGGAGGAAATATTTTAAAGGATTACAGTGATACGAGATCACTGATTTTAAGTAATTGATAACCGCCTTTATCACTTGAAAACAAAAAGAAGATAATTATATGATTGTATTATGAAATTAAATGCAAACTTGCAATCTTTTTTTCTTTTCGTAGAAACTTCCGCAAATTAAATTTGTATTTCTCATCCTAGTGAAGATTTATTTTTATTTTTAAAAAGTTTAGAAGTAATGCAGCCTTTAAATCTGTAAATGTTGTTTTCTTGCAGATATTGTACTACCGCAGTGAAAAAAAGCCACTGTAACGAAGAGTTCGTTCGTTTGAATTCCCCGCATAAAAAATATCAATTGCTTGTAGTGAAGCACTTGCAGCTGCACATCGCTCAGTTGTGACAATAGTGGCACATCTCAAAAACAGAATCAACTATACTATTTTCACTTTTTTTTAAATGTGCCATTTTTGTCCTCGGTAAACGATATCATACTGAAGCACAATGGTTGAAACTCTCCTAACAAGAGAGAACCTTTGAGTTTTCAGTGTAGTTGCAAATGTAAATTTCTAATTTAGTAACTGTTGAAAATAAAAGATGCAAAATAGCCAGAATAGAAAGCTCAGAATATTTGTGTTATGTTTATATAATGTAATCATATATTTATAAAATTCTTATTATAAACAAACTTTAGAAGCCCTTTCTTTTTTCCTAAGGGATTTTGATTTTTTTTCCATTTTAGTTCCAGATTTAGAAACACTTTTAACATATTAAAAGCATAATCTATTCATTTGAATTTTCCTGAAAATGAATGCTTAGCATTTTCATACAACACTATCAGCCGCTGATAGTCGCCCACAAAATTTAAATTTTTAAAATAAACCGAGCTTTCCCAAGAATTAAAATTATTTTTTAATAATTGAAACTGAATTTGAAAACAAATCATTAACATAAATCTTATTGAGACTATGAAGTTTTGTTTGAAAATCAAATTTTTCCGATAGCGATTTAACATAAATCAAATAGTTCATTTTATTAACCCATTAATGCCTAGCGTTCCTTTTTAAGGACGGTCCAAAAAAGGGTCTGAATTTCCCCAAAATGAACATTTCAACCAAATAATAGTGTTCAATTAGTACCTTGGCATTGTTTCAATTCGTTATTAACAGATTTCAGCACATAATCATTGTAAAGTGTGTTCTGTAGCCGTTTTAATATGATCTTTATCAAAAATGACATCGTTCACAATCTCAAGAAAAAAGCTAAGTTTTCAAAGTTATTCCTAGCTTCCCAGTTTATGTTAATTTCAGATTTTATTTCTTCTTATAAAATGTCTTTTTAATTATTATATCGTAGGCAGAAAAGTATTTTAGTAAAAAAAAGTATGTACCCTCTGGGGTCTATCGTAACTTTTAAGGGACGATTTTTCTTTCCTTAATAAAAAAATTATTTTTTTCATAATATTTTTTTATTACTTTTCCTGTTCATTAAACACTGTTTGTAACCAGTATTCAAAATATCTTTGGAAAGAAAAATGTCAGGCATTAATGGGTTTAGTATAACTATTTCTGTTTGAAATTGAGTAATACTATACTATTTCTTAATATTATTTATACATGTTATGCTATTTTCCTATACTATTTAAGCTATAATAAATTTTGATGAATATGATATTAACAGCTTGATATTGAAGCAGTAAGTTTTCAAATTATTGTCTTATTGAACTAATTCTTTTTTATTCCCTAAAAATTTAATTTTCCTTTGGCGAGAAAAAAAAGGCTAAGTGCAAAAAGGGAATATAATTTTAATTAACTAAGCACGGAAATATATTCATCGTGAATAAATAGCTAAAATTGGTGTAAAATTGTATCTTACTTTTCATGTGATTAAAGATGCAAGTTTTATTATTCCTGCCAGAAGCTAAGGAGCTTATTCCAAGCTAGTATAGCTAGTATAATCTAAAGAATCGTAGAGTTGAAACAAAGTAGTTACGAAAAAAATAAAAACCGTAAATGTTGTGTAGCATTTTTTCTCACCGCTATTTCCCTATCTGAGTGCTGAACCTGGCTATGGCGTGAAAAGTAAGCAATATATGTGAAGAAAATCTTGAATTTCTAATGAAAAATTGAAAGACTTAACATTTATGGGGTAATAATAATTAAATAAATTCACTATTTACAAAAAAAAATTAATTTTCATCAAGCTGAAACTTGAATCACGCGAGAAAAAAAATGACTGCTTTTTTTTTTTCTACTTGGTTAAAAAAACACGCATTTTAAAGATTTTAAAATAACTGATGAGTCTCACTATTGGCGAAATAAAAAAACATGGCGTGCATTTAGAGATCTCAAATTATTTGCTTTTTAAGTCTTCAAGACTACTTAAAACCTTTACCGTGCTTGTGTAAATAGCTCGAGAAACCAGTATTTCGCACTCAATTCAATGATTATGTGCGAAACAAGCTATCAAAATATGATTTCAGAAAATGCTAACAATTCAATTGATACTATTTCACTTTGGCCACGTTAATTCATTTGCGTGATACGGAAACATTGAAAACTGGACTTTTTGCTTGAAATGACTTCCAACACAATATATTACAGACTTTGTAGTTCTAGGACTATGTTTAAACAATAGTAAGAATTAACAATAAACTAAAGGACAAAATTTCTAATACTTCAAACTCCCATCAGCTCTGAAAAAATATAATACTAACTAAATTATTCAGAATTTTTATAAAAAAAGTATAATGATTTTAATTTTCAAATTTGAGCTTGATTTCGAAAAACCTCACATATTTTTAAGCATTTTGGGACGATGCGTATACAACTTTCACAGATTTGAAATAAAATTATACAATACGTTACGCAACTTAGTTTTAAACAACAAAGAATGAAAAGAGATTTGACACTTAACATACATCAGAAAAGTTGTTCTAAATTTAGAAAGTCAAGAAAAAACTCATTTTCTCGTGGAAGTCAAAAAAAAAAAAAAATACTGTAAGTACTTGACGTAAAGTCACTTTAAGAGAAAATTCCTAAAATGGAAACAGCATTTTTTAACAATAAAAAAAATTCAAGGAAAGAAAGTAAAGAAGTAACATTGAACTAGATTATTCCAGTCTTGAAAGTTTTCCGAAATGGTTCCTACATCGAGACGAAAGCAAGTAGATTACGCAATTTAAACAGTCGTTGTAGTCTGAAAAGTCTTGCTGTAATCGAATCATTTTGAAATTGAAGGTGCAGAATTCAAAACATAAACGAGTTTCTTTTCTAGAATGTTTCAAAGGGGGAAAAATTTCATTGCATTAATGTTTAAAATTTCACTTTCCTCGTGAGAAAAAAAGTTAGGAAATGTGATTAAAGTGTTGTGTGGTTAGTTTGTTGTTGAGAACTTGGGGAAGTTGTTTACACATTTCGCTTAAACTTTTTGCCCTCATTTTAAAGGCAGAAGATTGAACAGTACAACGGTATGACAAGTTTTTTTTTTTTTTTGAAGAAAAACGTGGTTTATTAATTTTCTGCTGAAATGATAAAAGTGACATAAAAAAGTGAATTGATTTGTAACTTGATAAAAAACAATCAAACTGAATTTCAATTTAAAAAAATGCGACTTATTTCAAGTAAGAATTTCATTAAGCGGAAAAATTTTTAAGAC
>JAXGGA010004797.1:0-84317 GCA_038373865.1 Uloborus plumipes
TTGCAAGATTTTTAGTAAGTTTTAGTTAAAATAAGAATACACCACATTCTTCTTCAAGTTTCAGAATGTTGGAGAAATTTTCTAAGCTATTATTTTTAAAGGCTTTCCATTTCCAACCGTTTCTAATTCGAAAAGACTGGATAATTTTCTTGACATGGAAGCAAAATGGAACTATAATTAACACCTTCATTTATTTCATTTTTCGCTTCACACGAAATTAAGACAGACTATACACGATTCTCGTGTATATATATATATATATATATATATATATATATTTCTGCCTTGAACTCTTGCCCGTTTACGATGATTTTGTATATCAGTTTGCAAAAGTTGCCTCTTCCGAAACAAAATTAAAATTTCATAAAAGCTTGCGTAGCAAGTGTTCACATTATGAAAAATAATTGAATATTTAAACCTAAATATTTTATGTATTTAAGCACTTAAACTGTTGTGTGTGTGGTTGCACTTAATTTACATAATCTGATTCATAAATTTTTTACAGTAAATTATATGATAGGTGGTGTTAGAATATACTTTTTTTTTCTTTTCGTTTTTTGGTTAAAACTTTGAACACTTCTATTGCCTTCAGAAACAAAAATGTATCTCATATATTTTATTTCAGTCTTCTTTTAGTATAAATTCTGATATGAGTCTAGTTCATTTGTTGCTAATTGCGTAGTGGGTATTTTTATGTGGGGACTTCCGTATTTTTAGGCATTTTAATTAATATCGTATTTTTCATGCACTATTTAATGCAGTTGCTGGAGCCAAAGTTCCGGAACCTACTAAGAGCACAGAACCTGAGGAGAAACTAACTTTGAAGGAAGTTACCGTGCCAGCCACAGTTCCGGCAAATAACAGCTTAGGGTAAAACTATTTGCATATTTAGTAATTATCGTCAAGACTTGTGGTTCTCAAAGGGGATCATATCTCCCTATGGTAAGCATCAAAGAAATAAAAAAAGGCAACAAAAATCGAAATTGGGACTAGCCCTTACGTAAGAATAGTGCAATCAGTGGTCGTGATAGACTAATCGGTGAGGCGTCAGACTCATTACTTGAGGGCCTGGAATTCGATGCCGGCAGATCGAAGATCCTCCGTGTTTGCATATGGTGGCTAGTGCTCGTTAAATACGTCGTGGCTACAAAGTTCTCTAAGTTCCAATTCCAAATCATACTTATAGAGCTGAACATATTTAAGCTGACGGCAATGTGAAGGCTAAGCAGATCCTGATCTCGGTAATATTACGCTAGCTGAGGCTTGCTCCAACATCAGGGGCTACTCGGTTCCTGCTCTAAATCCAAAACACACAGCTGTCTGCAGGGTCCCATCCAAATGGTTAAGCCGCTTGTAATAGTGTAGTAGATATGGGGACACCGGAGTGTAATAAATTGTAATGATTATATTACAGTAAAAACTAAAACTGATAATCGTAAAAGTAATTAAAATAACAAAGTTTTTGTGAATAAGTAATGTGATAAATTTCAATGCGCTCATAGTTTAATTAAACAGTAATTAACGTTAGTATTTACTTAACTGTTTTAAAAATTCATAGAAATTTTTTGTGGTACAATTAGTATTTATAACGATAATTTAGGTATTTTAAGGACTAATTGTTTTAATGGGGGTATAAGCAATAACTTTTTAAAAGATTTGGGAAACATCTTCTCACACGCATATGCATATATATATATATATATATATATATATATATATATATATATATATATATATATATATATATATATATATATATATATATATATTATATATATATATATATATATATATATATATATATATATATATATACTCGGCCTGACAATGAAAAACTGCGATTTTCAGGTCAAAAATGGTTTTATTTCTCTACATACTCTCCCTTGACCACAACACACTTGGTCCACCGCTTCTCCAACAACAGAATTCCTTTCCGGAAGTAAGAGACTGGAAGGTCGTCAAAATACTCATTTACGGCACTTTCAACTTCTTCATTTGATGAAAAGTGCTTCCCAGCGACATTTTTTTTTTCAATTTTGGGAACAGATAAAAGTCCGAGGGGGACAGATCAGGAGAACAGGAGGGATGGTCGAGCAAATTATACCCCAAATCCAGCAGTTTTCCTATTGCCAACGATTCCTTTGTGTGCTGGTGCGTTGTCTTGGTGAAAGATGTTTTTTTTTTCTTTAAGCCAGGTCTCTTTTCTCGAATTTTGGAATCCAGCTGGTCAAGTAGGTTAGAATAATACTCTCCTGTAATTGTTCTGACCTTTTCTAGATAATCAGTTAACAGGATCCCCTTCGCATCCCAAAACACGCTGGCCATAACTTTTCCGGCAGATGGGATCGACTTCGCTTTCTTTGGCGCTGAACCACCGGCTTCCACCTACTGCTTTGACTGCTGTTTCGTTTCTTGCGTGTGATGGTAGACCCATGTCTCATCCAAGGTGACAAAGCGTCGCACAAAGTCTTTTGGATCCCTGTTGCATCGGTCCAAAGACTGCTGCGAGAATCGTTTTCGCATTTGTTTTTGGTCGACAGTCAGCAAATGCGGCACCGATCTTGAGCAGAGCTTACGCATGCCTAATTCTTGGTGCAAAATATTGCGCACCCGTTCTTCTGGTATTCCCACAGACCCAGCTAACTCACTTACCTTCACTCGTAGATTGTCCAACACCAGATCATTTTCTTTTTCGATGATTTCCGGTGTGGTTGCGAATTTTGATCGTCCTTCACGTGGGTCATCGTCTAGGGATGTGTGACCCCGTTTAAACTCAGCTGCACACTTTTTAACGGTTGACAGTGAAGGTGCAGAGTCCCCGTAAACTTTTATCAACTTTGGATGAATTTCGTTCTGGGTTAACCCATCCAAAACGAAGAATTTTATAAAGGCATGATATTGAACTTTTTCCATTTCAGTAACAAAGACGCTAGATGGCTACTGAAAAAATTTGTGTAAAAAAAAGACTTGAGCGAGCAAGTTGGACTTCGTCATACAAACTAATTACTTATGCACCCATACCTGAAGCATAATTGTTTACCGATTACTTCGCCATCTCTGTGTCAGGCCGAGAACTTTTCACGTTACCCTCGTATATATATATATATATATATATATATATATATATATATATATATATATATATATATATATATATATATATATATATATATATATATATATATATATAAAGAGAAATGCAATTCCGGGTGGATTTAAAATTAAATTTCCTTTTAGGAGACGTTTATTAATGTGAACATTTAGAATGGGTTATAAGATCGTGGTATTCTAAAATTTGAGGATTAATATTTTTTTCTTATTTGTTTTAGAAAAGTAGAATATAATAGCTTTTTATTTACATAAACTTGCAAAAAAACATTTTAAAAAGTATGTAAATAGCAGTAAATTGGTTTGAGAAAAACTAGTCTAGACAATTATTATTTTATCTTATTTCATTGAAAGTAAAAATATAAAAGCTGAAAACTGAAGGAAATTTGGTAGTTTTTATAGTTATCTTTAACAGTTTTTTATGTTCATGTTTCTCCCCTTAATATATTTGTTATACTTTTAAAACAGAAAAGATTTTTTTTTCTGTCCATCTTTTAGTAATGTTTAGTCCTTTTGTCAAATTTAAAAGCAGACAAATGTTTCTGCTTGTTTCAAAAATTGTGTACTTGGGGAATTTGAGACGTTACAAACAGATTCCCTCTATTAAAGTAATCTCCTTCAAAATACCTTTTTTTTCTGGAGTTGAAAAAGATACAGATATGTTTAAGAAAAACGAAATACGGGTATGTTATGAAAACGTGGTAGCTGGACAAGATTGGTTATTGATAATGGAGTAGGCAAATTAGTTAGAGCATTTCGATTTGAATTTTAATATAGTTTGATTGATTTTTTTATAGACTAATTTGTTTTGTTTAGGTCAAATTTTAAAACTTTAGTAGACCTTTTAGAACGGCGTTTGTGCTGAGATTTTTGACATCTCTACACGACCTATAAATCCAAAGCAGAGAAATACAATTTTTGCCCTACAACGTAAGTGTGCGAGTTTTGTCATGACATATAAGTTTAATGAGCCATATGCTGTATAAAACATTTTTGACCGAGCTTAAGTTCTTTATGTTTTTCTTTTGCTAAAGGTAGGGTAAATTATTTTGAGCCATCTATGAGCGCAAAGAATTACCGCAATGTATTCGCTGCGAGTTTTCAAAAATCTTGGTGGTACAGCCTGCTATTCCAAAACTGAAATGAAAATTGAAAACTCGGCAAAACAAACAAGTTGAACCCATAAACCATCAAAAGTTGAGTAAAATTTCGAAAATTCCCCATAACTAATAGAAAAAAATATTAAATTACATGAAGTTTTAGTAGAATGTGTAATACTCCACCAATTCTGTTTCTTACATCCAAGATACCACTTTACCATAGCCAGCGCGATTCAATCACGAAATGAACCGTAGCAGTTCTAGGATCTTGCGAGAGATTACAATTTTAATAACTACAATTAATATTTTTTTCCATGTAGTTTAGTAATGTGTTTCTAAAAACTTAGTCATTATTTATTTTCTTTCAAAAAGGTTGGCATACAATTTTTAAAAAAAGCTAATAGTGTTTGCTTTATCAGTGAATTCTAACTAACAAATTGTTAACAGTACAATAAGTAGCTGCTCTCGAATGATATAGTTAATAAACTTTTAAGGCTATAATTATTTCTTTGTCCTTAATCATCAACAGTTTTAATATATGTTTCCAGTTAAATTCAGTATACGTGTCCTATAACTAATTTGCAAATACGAATATGACCTACAGGCTAAAATGACTAATTAACAGCTATTATACAATACGTCGCAAAAATATTTTTTCCCACTTTCTTTTCAACACTTTTTCTTTTATAGTTGTTCCGAAACTGATATGCAAATGGGACGATGCCACATCATCGGTTTCCCTCCGCCAGGTAAATTTCTTATTTAATGAGTTGATCATTGTTCAAATATTCTTGTTATTCTTACTCTAGTGAATTACACGTGGATTAAACGTGAATATCCCCAGCTACCAAAAATAACGTCATTCTCAAGCTCAAACCGAAGCAAAATCACACTTAGTAATATGTTGTCCTATTGAATGTCTTTCGTTTCGACTAAAAAGTATCTTTTGAATGAGTAATCAACTGGTTACTCTAAAGTCATGTTACAAATCTATATTGGATCAGATAGATAGATAATCGGGTTCGAAGGACTAAGAGACAAATAGGCAAGTTATTTTCTTGAAAAGTGTTTTACTAAATTTGGAAAAAATTACCTGCATTTCTGTATAAAGTACAGGAATCCTTTCATCTTCCTGCCTTATTTCTATTCGATGGCAACTGCAATTCGATTTCAAGTGCAAAAATTTACTTAAATTTGGAAGGAATGGGCAATACTCTCTTGAGACGCCACGCTAAGTGGCCCAGAAATTTAGAGGCCATTAATATATAACATCTTAATTTATAAATGTACTGGAAGGATATACATCGGAATTGCTGTGGGTAAAAAAAATGAATTTTGTTAAAGAACCGTAATACCGTGAAAAAATTGGGAGATGAAAAGGGGAGAGAGAAATATAACTGTTTCATATTTTCATGTTCCATTTTCCTGCTGTCCATCAGACGAGGTTTCTTCTACTGCCATCTTAATTTTCTACTGTTCATAAGAGTGATACGACTTGACGATTAATATTAACAGCGAACTGTTCTGTTATTTAAATTGGCAGTACAGTAAGTAACAAAATGTGTTCTGTGTACTTAAAATTGCCAAAAATACTTAGTCTCTTGCAGTGTGTGTGTGTGTGTGTGTGTGTGTGAGACAGAGAGAGAGAGAATTTTTTTTTTTAATTTACTTCTAGTTTAAATTTAAATTCTCAAAATACATCTAATTCTTAAAATAAATTTTCGTAGATAATATATGCTCTTAAAAAGAAGTTCACTGCTGTAAATTCCTGAATAACTTTTTTTTTTAATTCCAACGATGTTTTCTTTTAGATCCAGTACTTCAAACTGCCTACATAGCATTAAGCGTAGTTCTTCTAATTGTAGGATTAGTTCTAACTATAGCTCTTATATTTTGGAAGAAAAAGTAAGTGCACATTTTTATTTAAAAAATAGAGTAAAACAAACGCATTGTTATTTATGCGTATACTATTATTTTTAACGTATATAATTTAACGTATTTTATTCATTTTTAAATTTATTCGTAACAAATGAAAGTAATGAAATAAATTAAAAACACAAATGCTTAGAGCTTTTTATAGAAAAATTATAAATAAAGATAATCATTTTTCTGAAAAGTGAGCATAAACAAATGCATTCAAAATTTTGTAAACGTAATTAACAAAACGATTGATATCGCGTTTTATAACAATAGTTCTTTTTTTTTTGTGTATATATTGTGATAAACAATAGTTACTATACAACATTTTAATCAATGACCCAGATTATGAATGTTATCAATATCACGTGACCTGACTTTTGTTTTAAGTAGGAGTAGGTCACAACAAGCAACCCTGAGCTCCTGATTACAAAAATAAGGCACATATTTGGAAAATATATTTTTCTTCAAGCTTTGAGATTTTTTGAAAGTCTTTATTGGTTCTACTAAGCAATGAACATTGCTTTCTGATTTCTCTTTCTTGTTCCTTTAATTCACTTTGTAATAGATACAAAGCGAGTCACGTGATCCGGACATAAAGTTCCAAACCGAAATAACCATGGACATAAGGTCCATGAATTAAATCTCCGACAGACTATCGGATTTGCTTTTTTTGCATGGTATTTATGTAGTTTGAATAAAAATCTGTAAATATAAAACATTTGAAATTTAAGTAAAGTTGTAATCTTTAGGAATACCGAGTAAACATAAACAAGTCTTAACAATTTTAAAACAAGGAACTAATGCGTCTTTTTTTGTGTGCTTTAACTCATAGAGCTTTTGAGCATTTTCTATAATATTATTCAACCGCGACGAGATGGCCGGTGTCAATCAAATGAGAAAACGAGTCTATTCCTTAAAATAGGTAGAGAAGGAAGAAACTCCAGTGTGCCATATTTGCAAGTTTAACGACATTTTGGCGAAGTGATAAGTTTTATGAAATATTAAATAATTCTTCGAGCCACACCTGAATTTGGCGAAGAAGTGAAAACAAGTCTTTGCTTTCTTTATTGCAACCCTTATGTTACCATTTTGTTTTTAAATTTAAATGAACAGTTGGAGGCGCTGCAGTCAATGGCCAATGGCTGCGGAAAAATATAAAACCAAGATCCACCTACTTTCTTGTATCCAATGAGAAATCTTTCTCGACAGTGCAAAAATTAAAATAGGTTCCTCTTTGGCTAATTTCTCAAATTGGGAGACCAATTAAAGGTAAGCAAGATGACGTATTCAAGCTTTATAACCAATGCCGCAATTGTGAATCCCATTCCTCAATTTTCATCTGCGTATCACCCCTTCCTAAAAATGAACAATCCAGAAAAAAGGAGGAGTCATAAGCCATCTCTGCGAAGTTGAATAATATTACTCATTGTTTTGTCTTATTATTTGCAGTAAAAAACGTCGTCAGGAGGAACTTGAGTCCACGCTTACTTTCTCCAATCCCACATACAGTGCCTCGAGCGGGGACCCCTTAGCGGCAGGGGACAGAAAAGTTTGGCCCTGGAAGAATCAACACAGGGTGCAAAAGAAACAGGTATGCTTTTAATACAAGTGAAGTTTTAACCCAACGTTAAAGAAGTACAAATGTACAGGTATACTGCAGACACGTGTTTCGAGGCTACAAGGAGCCCCTTTTTCAATGCAAGAAGTGTGAGCTTTAG
This sequence comes from Uloborus plumipes, assembly GCA_038373865.1. Lineage (NCBI taxonomy): Eukaryota > Metazoa > Arthropoda > Arachnida > Araneae > Uloboridae > Uloborus > Uloborus plumipes. The sequence continues at coordinate 7,847 of JAXGGA010004797.1, forward strand.
GATGAAGAATCATCCGATAAAAGCGTATTTGAAAAAAACTCTACACTATAATATAATTTAATATGTGTTTAAAATATAAATTAGAAATTTCTAATTTATATTTTCAACATATATTAACTTAGAATAAGCTGTTAATGATGCAACGGACATGCGGAGTATCATTTAGAACATATAATTATTTTTCTTAATCCAATGCAACTTACATGGAATATAAAAACACGATTTACGAAACTGCTTGTCCAGGTTGTCAGAAATATCGTTGACATCGATATATTAACTTAGGAAGAATCTATTTTAAAACCAGTTTATGTCTTTTAACTGTTGGATCAATAGTTGTCTCTTAATAGACTCACTGACACATTTTTTCGGGCATACCATTGTGTATTATTTATTTGGCATGATTTCGTAGTGATGATTAAAGTTAGAATCATGTACCGAAAGATAGGATATGATCTTCAAACAGAGCGGCTCTCTCCCTCTTGTGGATTTATTAGGCTTGCAAAGCTGGAAGCAGATGTTCTCTCAATTAAGCTGATATTACCTTTAAACTGGTAGCTGAAACACACAGCCTGTGTTTACTGATGTTAGCATAAACGATTATACAGCAACTGGTACTCTTCAATCAATCCAGGATTCTTTCTCGCCTTTTCAGGAGACAGAACATACTACACCTGCCTAACACGTCTGGCCAGTGGTCATACCAGAACCTTAAAATACACAGATGGCGAGAAAACGTTTCCCCAGTGTACCAAATGCCACCAACACCGAGCTTCCCCCAAACACATTTTGGACTGTCTCGGAATTTCCAGAGAGGATATTTACTTGTCTCCTCTGCTGGTTGCGGACTTCCTCAGGGTCAACGGTTTACTTGAGCTGGTCTGACTACGTCAGACCAGTTAGGGGATAAGTAGAAGAAGTAGAAGAAGAAGCATAAACGAACTACCTTTTGAATTAATTTTATTACAATATATCAACAAGCAACTCAAGAGGACATAGCTCCTTATCTGTAGTTGAACAATAAACACTTTGAAAGCGCTAAACTGAAGGAATATCTTTCTTGTAAATATAGAAGTTTTTTTTTTTCAATGAACGTTGTTGAATAGTTTATTTGACTCAGTTGGTATGTATAGAGAAAAATATTATAATAAGAAAAGTTGCATTTCTCTTTTTTTCAGGCCCGATTAATGGGTGTGTGTAAAGAAGGGCCGTTGAACAATCTCGAGGTGTCCGCCCTGGTGTGCCGAAACAAACTCTCGAGCTTAGACATAATGCATCCTCCGGCGCCGCCCCAAAGGATAGACAGCAGGCAAAGCCCCTGCAAAGGCCCCTCTTCAGAACACAGCACTCTGACGTACCGTACTGTCGAGACAGACATCTGAAGGAATCTCCACTTTTTGTACAGAAATGTCTGTCTGGTGTCTGCTCAGACGAGCAGAATACATCACTTTGCTCAGTTCGGGTAAAACTAACAATGTGTCGTACAGGACGAGAGGTGATGTTTCATCTCAAGGGCAGTAAGAAATAAATGCAGATAAGTTGGTGCAGATTTTCTTTCGAGTTGAGTGGAGTCCGCCATAATAGCTCACTTAGATTTTTATTCCTGTCCTTGGGGAGAACGTAACTGTTCAAGCTTCGCGAAGTAGTAAGTAGAGTTATTTCTTTAGAGACAAAATGTGCATGTTGGAAAAATATTGCTCAAAAGCTGTAGAAAAGTTTACCGTCTCTTCAGTTTAGTTCAGGGATAGTTGATTATATGTTCTTTGTCGAGATAAACTTCTACATAAGAGTAGTGTTTAAGTTCTTATTAATTAAAAGGAGCAGTTACAACTAGCCGTTTACAACTAGCAACTCAGCTAAGTTAAAAGCGTCGAACGAAATGCCGAAAACAAGAGCTTACACTCACTTAACAATTTAGTTTCAATTTTAAAAAATAATTCTATCCTCCCGGTTTGTGCACGTATAAAGTAAAAAAAAAAAAAAGATATTGCATGCGAACATGCGCGACTGCAAAACTGAATTCACCAACTCTAACAGCGACAAACGTTATTCGTCGTAGTACTCGACACATATCTCCAGTTTGTCATATTTTAATAAACACCTAACTAGTAATGTCAACTGCTAACTAACTAGCTTTTTTTATCGTCATAACTTATTTTTATTCAGAGGGTCGAAGGTTTTTTTTTTTTTTTTTTTGCTGCAGAATGACGTCATTTAGCGTTGATAATCTGTTGATGCTATGTGATTGCTATAAAAGCATTCCATTGAGATAGACATATTTTACTAATGTCGCAAATATTGTGTATTCAAGGTTATACGGCCTCACACTACTTGCGGAAACTTCGCAAAGTTTGTCAGACTTTCTGCGCTCATTATTGATTAAGCAAAATTTAACCACACCGTAATGCGGCCAATAAGTTTTTGGCACTGCCTATTCCGTCATTTAATATTGCTGCTACCCAAAAGTACAGTGATTTGTTGATTATGCTGTAGCGTTGATCAAAATAGAGACAATATTAGTCATGTATCCGTAGCCATATTATTCTACGTCCGACGCGTTTTGTTGCTGCAACAGTAGGTGTAAATCGACCGCAAGGGCCCTGATTCCACATTGACGTAAAGCAGAAAAATAAAGCAGATACGTAAAATGAATTACATAGTGTTCCTATGGAAAGTACCCGGATTTTCGGTTTCTGCCTTCGGTTTCGGTCGCGTTTTACACTGATGTGGAGCAGGGCCTTAAGGGTTTATTTCATTGAATAGGAAATACATAAGTTGGAAGAATATTAGTACATGGAACGTATTCTATGTAGAATGCCATTTAGTTTATATTTATTAAATGTCGGTCAAAATAGCTGTAAGGATGTAGCAGCATATAGTCGGTAAACAACATTCTACACTGTAAAAACGAGCTTCATCAAAGTTTGGAACTTTCCATCGCAGTATTACAAATTACATCGCAGTATATGTAAGTTCATTCCTCTTTTAGCACATCCCTGCCATCATGAGTTACTTGTTCATGAGTTCACTATTTATAATCACTACACTAAAGCAACATTTGTTGCTTGGAGTATATTTGTTCTTTCATCGATACAATTTGGGGCAAGTAGTTGACAATGATGCTTATTTTTGTACATATAAGGTCTTCCATAGTCATTTATGATACTTCAACTTTAGATTTCTTTAATTTGAAATGTTGGAAATTTAAATGTAACAACCGACGCTTTGTTTTCTTTCTTTCTTGATTTTTTTAAGAATGTGTCATTTAGATTGTTATAGCTTTTAAGGTCATAAAACAATACTTCTGAAAGTATTGTTTGCATAATGACCTTTATCCAAGAAGCTGAATATTAATGCCTTATTCCAAATACATATATAATATTAAAAAAATTTGATGCGACGTCGTCATGACAGTGCTATTTGAGTACACTTATCATTGCTTCAATTGTCTGTTCTGTGTTCAAATTCAAAAAGTAAATTGGAGTTATTTAAGAATCTCGTACACACACATTGTTTATTTTGCGTCTAACTCTTTAATACATTAATTAAAGATTATTTATTATACAGTTACCATTTCAACAAATTCTTCATAAAATATTGCAGTAAACACTAGCATTTAAGAAGTGTAGTGTATATTAAAAAATAACTTCAAATGAAGATTAAAAATATATATGATTTTAAGAGGAAAATAGTATTTAACTCATTTACCATTTTGTAACAAAAAAAAGGTATGCTACAATTCATTTGCATTTTTACTTATCGCTCCAAATTAGAAAAATAGCTTCTCAGATTTTTAAAACAGCAAATTGCATAATGCTGCTGTTTATTTTTCTTTTTCATCTGCAAATTTATATTTGTATCAAGGAATACTTCATTCTTCCTTTTTGATCGAAGATAATACTCGTACTCTGATTCTAGATCAAACCATTCGGCAAATTAGTATTATACTACCATGCTAAGCCCAAAAATTTTAACTGCACTTAAAAAAAAAAGTTATTGTCAAATGTGTTTTTTGTAACTTATAATATCTAAATACAGTGTTTCATAGTTATATGAGAACTCGACATACATTTAAAAATTCTGAAATAGTATTTTCTGAATCAAATATATGGAGGTACAAATTTTTAAACAGCAATATCTCAACTTGAGATCGTCATCAGATACCAATTTTGCACTTAGCATGGCAGTACAAGAGTGACGTGCGATCCGTCCAAGCAAACTGTGCAGTGCTTGGGCACCCCTGAAGGGAAATACGATAATCTTTGTGTATCATTTTTAGGTTGACAATGCATTAAAAACAGGAATACGTTTTTCATCTACAGTGCATGTATACACCGCCTCATTTATGCTCCTTTTTCACTTATACGACGATTTTGAATGGTCCCAGCACATTCCATAGCAAAATAATGAAAGTATCATTCGTTTATGCGTCGTTCTAAAGGTACATATTTCACTTATGCGACGAATTTTTTGTAAAATGTACAAAAGTAATTTTCTTTAAAAAATAAGCATTTTCCTTTACTTTCATCTTTAGAGTTTCGCCTTTATTGCTCACGGAAGGCATTTTTTTTCTCACCAACTAGAGTTCGGAAAGGGACAATTATCTATTATGGATCGTTTTAAAGGGAACGGTTTGTAATTAGATATGCTACAATGTTTGCTTTCTAATTATCATTGCAGTTATATTACCGAAATTACCAAACTGAACTAATAGGTCCCTTTTCTATAGAAATATTCTTATTCATTTTCTCATTAGAACCTATGTTGCGTTTTAGTCCTTTAAATAGGCCTGTTCACTTATACGTCTCTTTCACTTATGCGCCTTTTTTGTTGATCCCTTGGGCCGGCCCATAAGTGAGAGTTCAGTGTATATTATGTTTCTAAAAATGAGCTATGAATCTCAAAAATTTCTATGAGTCATCTAGACGGAAATCTCTCATGAGCATTTCTCCCTGGCAAACAGCTTTTTCCCCTCTTTTTAAGTCTACAGGAAACCTGAAAATGCAGCATAACGTTATCTACAGCTAGCATTAGTCTAATCTTTAGCACTGGGTCTAGATTCCAAACTATTATGTATGAAGTAGTTACATTTAGTCCACATTGTAAAAAAAGGATTAATATTTAAAATGCTCCTCGCTACTTGTTGAAATTCAAGTCCTGTACGTCACATTGCTTTTCAGTCAACGTAACTCATCCACATTAATTTCGGAAAGATTTTGTTTCGCCTAAGACACTGGAAAAAACATTCCAAAATATTCCAAGTAAACAAATGAATGATTTCGTCAAGGAATATTATTTGCATTATGCTTGCAATTAGTTCATATTGAACTAATTTTCTGTAAAATACAAGCTGAGCTTTATGTAAAGTATGTGATGATGACAAAACATTTACTGAAATCTACATGTAGTAAATTTAACAGTTTTATGATAACATACTTTTAACAGTGAAAACTATAAAATTTTTAGAAACAATGCTTTTATTTTACATGCATTTTACAATGATTGTGTATAATTTTGCTTCATGTGTTCATGTATTTTGACACATTATTATAAGCTTTTCTAGAGCATAAAAAACCTATTTATTTATATTTTTTGTTTATGTATTTATTCATTTATTTATTTTTTATTTATTTTTTTTTTATTTTATTTATTTATTTATTTTTTTTTTTTTTTGAGGATATACACTGCGATTCAAAAGTTTAGACAAAATGCGAATATGTGAGTAAAAAGAAAACTATTCAACGAAATGCTTTCAAATTTCTACTGCGGGTACACAATATGGTCCCAAATACGTGTCTGGAGTTCTTATAACTATAACTGGAATCAAATTTTGGATATTACAGAAGATAGTTTTTTACATTGTTGCAAAAGTTTAGACAATAGTCAGATTTTATGCAAATATCCCTCGAAATGTGATTGGTGGAGGAAACGCGGGACTGTATTATTCATTTATAAAGTGCAGAAATTGCTGAACAAATAATCAAAATCTCAAAAGCTCCGTAGTTCTCGTGTAAAGAAGATGAGAAAGTTTGGAAGCCGACATTTGAAAATGAACCTACTTTATTAATTTTTTGTCTTTTAAATCGGCTCTAGTATGGTAGTACATTGTTTTTGACTTTGTGGAGAGCAAATTCAGACATGCGTATCGATCAAAAAGTCCAAGAAAAATGATATTTCTTAAGGATGAAGGAATTGAAAAAATAGCTCAGACTGACGATTCGCCCCTTAATCCTACAAAACTTCAACTTGGGTCAAAAACAGCACGTGACAGCATAAGTAGATGAACATCTGAATCGGAATGCATAAAAAAAAACAAAGAATTGTGCCTGAGCCTTTTAGGACAGAGTGTCCCAAATAAGCCAGATTTTAATGTGAAAAGCAGCATATGTATCATCGTGACTAAAAAATGAATGGCACTTTCTTTGATAAAAATTATTAAAATTGGGATGGCCTAGATGGATTACAATTCTTTTCGCGGGACTTGAGAAATATCCAATGATCATATGCTATGCTGCTTTTACCAATAAAATCTGGCTTATTTGGAACACTCTGTCCTAAAAGGCTCAGGCACAATTCTTTGTTTTTTTATGCATTCCGATTCAGATGTTCATCTACTTATGATGCCACGTGCTGTTTTTGACCCAAGTTGAAGTTTTGTAGGATTAAGGGGCGAATCGTCAGTCTGAGCCGTTTTTTCAATTCCTTCATCCTTAAGAAATATCATTTTTCTTGGACTTTTTGATCGATACGCATGTCTGAATTTGCTCTCCACAAAGTAAAAAACAATGTACTACCATACTAGAGCCGATTTAAAAGACAAAAAATAAATAAAGTAGGTTCATTTTCAAATTTCGGCTTCCAAACTTTCTCATCTTCTTTACACGAGAACTAAAGAGCTTTTGAGAGTTTGATTATTTATTCAGCAATCTCTGCACTTTATAAATGAATAATACAGTCCTGCATTTCCTCCACCAATCACATTTCAAGGGATATTTGCATAAAATCTGACTATTGTCTAAACTTTTGCAACAATGTAAAAAACTATCTTCTGTAATATCCAAAATTTGATTCCAGTTATAGTTATAAGAACTCCTGACACGTATTTGGGATCATATTGTGTACTTGCAGTAGAAATTTGAAAGCATTTCGTTGAATAGTTTTCTTTTTATTCACATATTTGCATTTTGTCTAAACTTTTGAATCGCAGTGTATAACTTGCTTGTTAGTTAAAATTTTTATACAATTTTCATACATTTTTTTTAAATAAAAGTTTACAACTAAATAATTCCAAAGCTGCATCTAACGTTCCTAATCGCAGAAATACAAGAAAAAAGTTCTTTAAGGAAAAAAACCATTTGTTTCTTGATATTATCATGTAATTTTGGCTGTACATATTATCACAAGCAAAACAATATTAAATAGTTACTTTATTTCCTATTACGGATGCTTCATCTTAAGTCAAACCTATTGTGTAAAACAAAATTACACTTGACAAAGTCAACACTTGGGGGAATTAAATTGGCAAAATAAGAGTATCAAAAAGTGTATATGATTCGATGAGACTTCATAAATATGAATAAGATGTGGTACACTTTATAAACGAAAGAGAAACACAAGCAGTACGTCCAGTCAGTATTGTGGTGGATTATTTAAATATTTTACCAATGGGTTTTGTTTTTCAATGCAAAGATAGCACGGCTGAGCGAGGAATCTTTCGTAGAAAGTAGATCATGATGTGAATTTGGTAATCCAAATTTCTAAAACTCATTATTTTATATTTGCAAAACAACTCATTTCCGAAGGTCAATAAATGCATATGGTTTATTTTTTTTCTGAAATAGCTTGTTAAACGATGATCATTAAAAAAAAGTAGTGTTATACCAATGACACATATAATTGATTGTAGTTTGACTTAATGGGTATATTTCAAAAATGTATTATTATTTCTATTATCTACTTCTTTTAATTTTTTCGTTAGGCGGAGGGAATCATTATCTCGCAAAAAGCCTAAATTTAAGAAAGCATAATCTTTTTCCTATAATTTACAGTGAAAACACAAATTATTGGCTGTGATAATGAATCTGAGAAATAATCTTTCTTTCTTTTCACTCATTTATTTTTCGCTGGCGCATGTTGCTTAATTTCTGAGATTTATTCTAAAATTATTCAAAGTAATAATTTTGAAAAAGTTTTCTTAGATAGTTTTGTTCCATTTCATTGCATTTTGTCAGAGGATTAAATTTCGATTGTCTTTCAATGCATTTTGTTAATAGAAACACAAAGGTGAATTCAAAAAATTGTAAATATCTCTAAATGTAGGACCATTGCGATGACTGAAAATGCCAATTACGGACAAATATTTTTTTTTTATTTAAATATTTTGTCTCTCATGCTTAATATGTGTCCAAATGCATTTACACATGATTAAACTGGAATAAATTTTTGAAAATTGTTTGTTGAAACAGTTATATTTGTTTGTCAATTCATAGAATTAACTTTTAGGAAGAATTTAGGTGGATAGATATAATTAATGTACATATTTGTGAAAAACGCTTAAAGAAGCTAATTGCTTTTGTAACGTGTTTTGCTATGCTTTTTACGCTTAGGTTTGATTTGTATACACTTGGATGACACAGATGTCGATTGCAGTGGGAAGAATGAATTGTCTGTTTAATATATTTGAATGTATGAGAGGTTGTATACTTTTATCTCAGTGATGTCCTGCGACATTATTATCAACAACTTCTTTTCACCATCAATTATTGATGTTTTACAATGTTTAATTTATTTTAATTTTCTGTTATTACATATTTTCCAAGCAAAAACTCTTACAAGGAAAAAAAAGCACCAAGGAATTACTTATGAATTGCAGAATAACGCTTTTTTTTTTACATGATTGGTAAAATATTTTTTCCGATCGGTATTTAGGAAGGAACTTATTTTTGCTTTTAAATCGTAATGATGTTGAAAATGTATTGCATTTGAGCTTTAGTTCTGTACAACGCTTTCTCAAAAATACTTGCTTGTAAAAAATCTTATCTATTTAAAGTTTTTTGTTTGATGTTTAGAAAATAGTCCTACATGTTTTTTTTTTTTTGTTTGTTTTTTTTCCATTGCTGACGTTGAATTTTGATGTGTGTTTTAATTTCTTTCATATAAATAATGCAAATGATTTTTTATAGAAAAAAAGCGCAGCTTAGCGCATTTGAACAATCTTTAAGCATTCACATTTGAGAGAGTTTTATAAGAATTTTGAAATCAAGAAATTTGCATTCAAGTAGATTCTGAAAAGATTGAAATTTCAAGGACACTAATATTTTTCATTTATAAAGCATTTGCAAATGGTGCAATAAACAACTCAGTAATTTATACAACCTTACGTTAATATAATTGTCTAAACAACCAATAAAAGTTAAGCGATTCTTAAACTGTATTTGAATTTCATCAAATCAGCAAAATATAAAAGAGAAAATTATGTTTTTGGTCAAACTTAGAAGAAAACTACTGACAGAAATTTTCTTTAAAAAATGTTATTTATTTCCCTTTACTTGCAATTACCATCGAATTAATGTTTGTGCCTGTGTGGTTCTTTATTAACCGTGATATCTACAAAACAAAATACAAACATTTCGATAGCTTAGATAACTATATTTAGCAGCCTTTAAAAGAGCTTTTAACTATAGATTTAAGACATCAACATGAACAGTATTACAAATATTAGAACCTAGGAATGCGCTAAAGTAGCGGCAATACATGTTTCAGAATATTCAACGTTTGAACTCCAGTAATTAGTTATCCAGTTATCCTTTGTATATGAAAACATTTTTTTTTAATATCAACCCAAGTTTTAAAGATTTTTTTTCTCAAATGGTAAAATTAGTATAAATATTAATTTTATTATTTTAAGGAAGTACCAGCAAACACAAGAAAAATGACTTAAACCGTATAATAAATCGTTACTTAGCTTCATATTACATTGTTTGGGGGTTTCTCTTCCGTGTTAAATACTATACATAATGGTTTTCTTAGTTACTTTTAATTAAAAAATAAGTATTATAGAAAAAGTTATTTAAAAACTATTAGACACAGTAGACTGTGTACTAATAACAAATAATAAACTTAAAAATTTGGGCCCAGAAAACAATTGTGCTGCATATTATCGAGCAATTTTTTAAAGCTTATAACATACAAAAGCAAACAGTATCACGTCCGTAAATTTTATGTTTGTTATTGCATGTAAGCTTCAGATTGTGTTAACAGTTTTTTTACAGTACTTAAAAAAAAAGTTCTGGTATCCAGAACTTTAAGGGGGTCTGGGACACAAAAATCGTCAACTTTTGCATTTTTTTTTTATTATTTCAAAAAAAAATCTGTTTTCTTCTCTTTAAAATGAGGTCTGAATCTTGTTCCTATCTTAGTTAGAACGGAAGATATGATAATTTAATGAAGCCGTCAGGCAACTGTTGCCACAGCAATAACTTCCCTTAAAATGCGTTTTTTGCCATGATGCATTTTTTCCGGATTTTTTGAATTCAAATTCTTATAACTCAAGAACTAATAAAGATAACGTTCCGAAATTTGGAGAACATCTTTTTCAAACAGTTTACTTGAATTTGTATTCGGCAAATTTCAAAAAAAAAATTTGTTCAAAAAATATGATTTTTGAAAAAAAAAGTACCTTCGAATTTTTCGAAATTTTTACTCAAATATTTTTATTTTTTTTTCAAATTATTATTATTAAAATTGCCGAATACAAATTAAAGCTTATATATTTGTGTTCACATTGAAGGAAAAAAAATGAAAATTGTTCAAGAATATTTTAAGTTTTTGCGATTTAAAGCGACCCCCCTTTTCTGAAAAAAATTTAAATTAAAAAATTGAAAAAAGTTTTTTTTTGTCATGTATGTGATGATTTTGCTTATTAAACAGATGGTGAATTAGTGTAAAAAATTTCAAAATTCTAAACTGTTTAATAATTTTTTTTTCAAGATGTGTCCCAGACCCCCTTAAAAGGAAAGTGTGCAGTACCTTCTTCATTTTGTAAATAGCTAGATTAATTTGCAGTGCAGAAAGCATATTACCTGAACTAAAAATCTATTTAGTTTTATGCGATTTTTCTCCTTAAAATAAAATGTTATTTCTTAATAAAACAATGTTACCCAACCGGACAGAAAATCAAATTAATCCTAGTAGATCATAAACAAATACTTAGATATTTGTTATCACTATATTCAGGGAGTTCTAATCTATACGCTTGAAACTTTGTGCCAAAGTATTTTTCTTCCATGTTATGCTTATAAGCTTTTGCCGCATGTTGTATAAAGAAGAGAGTTTTTATCGTTGTAAATAAAAATAACTAGACATTAAGTTTGATCATGATAGATTTAAATTTTAAGAGAAACTAAAATCATTGTGAGCATTGTGGTACTTTAATTGTATCTCCAAGTGCATTTGGTCTGGATGAAGTCAAACAAACAAAACATTTTGTAGATAAAACAAATGTAAAATTTAAATATAAATTATATCTATCATTCGTTACTTAAATAAATTATCCTGTTACATATCATATTTGTCCATTATTCTCATGAAGTGTGTATATAGTAGATTGTTGTAATAAAGATGTATAAAATTACGCTGTGTTTTTCCATTATTGCTGGAGTTCTGAAGAAATTTCTTACTGCCATTGCAACATTTTTTTTTTCAACATTTTTTTTTTCAACATTTTTTATCCCATTTCCACTTTTTGTTACAAGGTGTCACATTTTACCATAACCCTTCCCCTCCTTTCTCAAGTGTCATGTTATTTTTCTGACATTTTCTAATTAAAAATTCCTACAAACACAAACAACAGTGACATATTCCTAAAAAAATAGGATTTGTTTGTTTTTATTAATAAATAAAAAATTTTATGGTAAATGACATAACTTGTTTTTGAGTAACTTTAAAGGACTCACACTACTGACATTTTACATTTACCCCAGAACTGCGGAAAGTCGAACACAGCGGGACATACATAGCTGGAAGTTATTTCCAATTAGCAACAAGGAAACTGAATTATACCACTGTCATTCCCACCTGAATAACAATTCAGGTGAGTTAGTAGTTTCTGTACGCTTATAGTGGCCCATATGTTTCAGTATTTTTGATCATTTTTCTTTAGCATTTAGTTCGCGAAAGTGAAACTCAAAATAAATAGATGAAATACAATATTAGCAATTTAAACTTCTTTAAAAAAAAAGAAAACCTGTTTTTTTAAGCCAAACTGAGGAACCTTCATTTATTTATAACCTTTGAAAATGCTATTATTAAAAAAGTGACTTTCACAGTTCTTTTTTATACATTCATACCAAAACCATGTAAAGAAAATACATCTACTACTAAAAATGAAAAAAAAGGCCCAGAAAAAAAAAACACAAAAAAAATAGTAGAAACGAGGCTAAGAATACTGGAACAGTAACGGAGAAATGTAGTGAAAAGATAAAAAAGAAAAGAAAAGCAAAATGAGTAGATATACAGAAAGAACAATCAGGAGAAAGGAATGTCAGAAACAAAAGACAATAGGAAATACGAATAGTACATAACAAAAGAAAATGGTTACGAGGAGAAGGAAATGTTACTTTGGAGCCGTAGTTTGTTGTAATTGTAGAAAATGCAACTTTGAATTTGCTATCGTGAAATGTGGAAACCTAGGTTTCCATTTCCTCGTATAAAATGAGCAGAATTCAAAAAAAACGTAACAGTTAGAATAATGTTAAGAATAACGTTCAGAAAGTTATTTCAACTTTTCAAATGGAGCTTTCATTAAACATACTCGTATAATGTTTTTTGTCACCTTAGCTTACAGGAAATGTTTTTAGGTTAAAAAAGATATTACTATTTAATTGATAATTGATTCCAACTTCAAGTTGTAGTGAATTCCAAAAATTGTACATTTAGATTTTGTAACATTCCTATGTGTGTTTCTTGTATTAAAAATGAAACATACATCTTAAACCTTCAATAAACTTATTTTAACTGCCTATACAGTTTGACGGTGACTGTATTTTTAACTTTAAGATTCAGCGCTTGCATAAAACATATTTTTTTTTTTGCCCCTTAAAGTGATCTAAAATTCAGTAATAGGGTTTTCAACACTCTCATAGCTTTTAAGACATAAGGAATTTAAGACCAAAAAAATATGACAAATATACAGGAGACACATCACCAAAATTGATATATATAATATGAAATCCTTTTCAAAATAATAATGTTAAACCTTTAAAAATTTCCCATCAAAATAAAGATTTTAGACTTGATGAAAGTAGGGGAGACCGGGGCACGTTTACGCGGATTTTTTCCGTGAATTTTCTAATTTTTATGTTTCAATTTAGGAAATTTCAAACGTTACATTCTTATTAAGCATTTAATCAAGTTCAAATTTATGCATTCAGTTTTCGGCTTGTGTTTGTATTTAAGCATAAAAAAAAAAATAATATTTAGGACAAAGTCGGTTACGTAAACGTGCCCCGTATCCGGGGCAAGTTTACGCATTAGGCGGTCACTTTTATGCATCGACATCGGGGCACGTTTACACAACTTCGGGGCACATTTACGCAATTCGGGACACGTTTACGCATCGACATCGGGGCTCGGCATTAACAACTGAAACTACTTAGTCATTTTAAATCAAAGTTACAGTTTTTACTAACAAAAAATAAAGAAAATTAATAAAAGAACATTTTGTATGATGAACTGAAAAAATAGGGCTTATTGCCGATTAAAATAGAGAACGATTCTGATGACGAAGTGATGATGAAAATGATTAAGTAGTTTCAGTCGTTAATTTTTGCAGAGGGTGCCACGCCAACTGTTTCCTTTTGGCATTTTTTGGTTTAATTCTTTTTCCTTTGCTATCTTCTTGTTCTGCTTCCTCAGAAACTAGTAAATTTTTAAGTAGTTTCTTGTTTTTGTTCTGTTGTGAAATATTTTTTTTCTTTTATGCTTCTAACTGCTCTTGTCTGAGAGTTTCTTCAACTTTAGAATCAGTTAGGATTGCGGACTTTCTCTTTTTCTTCCCTTTCTTAGTGCCAAGCCTAGGTCCTGCTTTTTCAAAAGGTCTCAGTTGTTCGGGGGTTGGGTAGTTCATGTGTGATGAAGTGGAAGGCCTATTTTGAGAAATGCTTGGAGGATCAAAAGGCTTCTGCGTCTCAGAAACTTCTAAATTTGGTTCATGAAGCTGCAGAAAAAAGTTTTGAGTGAAAATATATGCATAAATAAATGAGCTACATGCTACGTAACAAGAAACCCTTTTCTGTTAATAACACTTGACACAGATTCACTCGCCCAAAAGCTTATATATTGTGGAAAAAAGTAAAATATACCTCCACATTAGGGGGGGGGAGGATATAAGAGCTTTGACGGTAGCCAGCGTTATGCAGAATAATATTAGTGAATATTGAAAACCTTTCCCGCAATAGAAAATTAGTTGCACATTTACTAGTTTAACTGTTGAAATGAAATGCGCCGCTAATTGAATGGTATTCAAATTAGCGGGGGGGGGGGTGCTTCATCTAGCGAAAATGACTTTGAATACCATTTAAAAATTTCACAGTGTGAATTATTAAATTTAAATTTTATAATCGTATTTGGTTTCATTGAAAAAAAAAAAACAATTTAAAACTTCATAAAATAGTCCAAAATATTATAAGAAATTTTTGCAGTAGTTACCTACCGTCTTGTCATTTAAACCATAAAATTTGGCAGCCCCTCTAATTGTGGCTTGACAAAACCTCACTTTTAGTACGGTATTTTTCATTAGTTTTATGTCGAATTTCGTTCTAACAGTTTTGTAACATAATGTGTTATCATTTGTAACATAAAGAAAATTACAAGCTGACTAGTTAAAAATTTAAATTGTACAAGCATGAGTACAGAACTATATGATAGTTAGCTACAAGAGATGAATTTGTAATTCAATTAAACATAAAATGAGAAAATGCGAAGATAAATGGATTAAAAATACAGACGTTCTATGGCGATACGGTGTTAAAAAAGCTTCTGGGATACATTTACGCATCGACCTCGGAGCAGGTTTACGCGCGTTCTTACTGCGTAAACGTGCCCCGTCGTTACTTTTTAGTTTATTTTTAATGTACAACCAAATACAATAACATTTCGTCAAAAAAATTACATTTTTAAAAAGAGCATTAATTCTGCGTTCGTTCATATATTTGTTTATCTTTAACAAAGTATTATTAGTTCAAAATAAGATTTAGTAGGCTGAACACAAAATTTACTCACCTTGGCAGAAAACAGATAATCCTCGCTGCGCGCTAGGCAGAAGCTCGACTGACGCTAAAATTCTTGTGAGAATATCCGACAGGTGCCCAGATGAATCTGTCGTCACCGATGTTGAGCAAACTACAACACGTTTCTGAAAAAGTGTGCTGCGTAAACGTGCCCCATGCGTAAACCTGCCCCGTTCTCCCCTACTTTGCTTAATCATTTAAAGTACAGAAACTAAATAATACTAAAGACTGATGTCACGTTGACAAAAAGTTTATACAATAATATATTATTTTTCTCCAATTATCAACTTAATTACTTATACACAACTTATATATCAAATATATCAACTTATACACAATAGTGACCATAATCGTTTAATTTTTTATATTTAGCACATTAACTTGTAGAGTATTTCATGGAATTTCTTGCGAATAGTAATTTCATTCTCATTTCCTGGCCAATTCCTATGTATTCCTGCACGAATCATTAGACTTACTAAATATTCAGTTTTCAATTCTTCCAACTTCACCTTGATATCATGCTCATCATATTCCACAAGAATAAAATCTCCAGTCACAACCACCAATTTTGGATCATGTTCTGGGTTTCACAAGTAATGTTTCAGACTGGTTGCAGATTTCGGTGGTTTTATCAGTTGAAAAAAGTGTTGTTTAATGACTATTGACATCTTTCCCCCTTCAGCTCTATGGTATCTTTGCGGCCTGGGGCTTGTCTGCTAAAATCATCTTGGGTGTAAAATTGCTTAATCAAGTTGATTGTTTCCATTGATATGCACTTTGTTTGTCTGTAATACATGGACAAATGCTACTCGACTGATTTATTTTCGAAAAAAAAAAAAATTTATGACAGCAGTTTTCTTTTGCGTTGATACGGGCAAGGACCCACTTTGTCTGACTAAAGGTTTTTCTGGAGATTTATAATTATTAAGAGTAATGCAGCTACTTCTAAAAAGAAATTTCGCATTTCAATGCTCTACATTTTGCTGCTCTTTCTCTATTTTGTCTCTGATTTCTCTTTTGATTTCATTGTGAACTGACTTAGGCAACTTGGCAAGGTTGTAACTTTCTTTTTTCTTGTAATATTCATATTATTCTTCATTTTTTAATTAACTTCTTCTTTTTTTTTTTTTTTGCGTTACCGCAACAGGCAATGCCATTTTGCAAAATGTTTTACGTATCTAACAGACAACAGTGTTTTAAGTAAAAAGAAAGGATACAATATCCTTTTTCTGGTTGAGTGTCCAAAAAGGCATAATGTATCCCAAAAATAATAGTTCCTATCTGTTTGTTATTATTTAATGACATCTTTGGAATTCAAACAGAAAATATAACCACATGATCGTGCTGGCTGACTGTCGTGATCATTGCAATAAGTGTACTGGATTAAAGCAGATGATACAAACTCTTGCACAAAACAATATATGTGAATAAAATATATCGCTCCCTCAACTCTTTGTACTAATGCAAAAATATTTCGCGATATCATGAATTATATAATTTTTATACATTTTCTATGTGTTCACTACACTAGGATACATTGTACTTTTAAACAAAAAATCGTCTGAATAATTCTTTTAAAAAGCTCATTTTATACAATTAATCCTTAAAACTAAATAGGAATAACGAAAATTTTGTTAACGATAATTTCTCTTCTTGATTCATTTTTTACAAACTTGGAAAATATCCTGTACGTAAACGCAAAAAGGTTCTGAGCTTAAGTTCATCCTTTAACCCCAAAATAAATGCACATTTGAAATGTCATTTATTTTACTATTTGCTTTGAGTAAAATGTAAGCTGAAATTTTATCTAGAGACTTAGCAGCGACTTAGTAGATTCGAGGTCTCCGTTTCTCCATTTCTTCTTGGATGCAATCTGCAATTTACATGAGACTTTTTTTCCTGCTTTTGTGTGAGCCAATCGTGAAATATAAGTACCTTTTCCTGTTATCTGTCAAACGCAGATAAAGACAAATGTGTTTGCTTTTGTTTTTATACTTTTATAATCTCCTAAGAAAGAGAAAAGATTTGAGTTTTCTTATCTTCACATTGGCTGAGCCAATATTTTTTGTTGTCCGAAAAAAAATGGGTTGTTCTAGACAAAGTATTTTTGAGATTTATTTATCTTTCATCAATAAGAGTGTTCCTACTTGTACACTGTGGCCCAGAAGTCACTTTACATTTTTAAATTAAATAATATTTTTTTTCTATTAATATATTTATTTTTCTCTTTTCAGAATTAAAATTATAATCCCTGGAAATTTTTGTCAGGGATAAGTTTACAACATAACAACGAGTGAAGATAATTGAATTTTACTTTGAAAATGGACGGTCAATTGTTGCAACGCAAAGATCGTGCACCATTTTATTGTTCGACATCCCCCTAGTAGGCCTGCAATAAGGAACTTAGTGACGCGTTTTCAACAGACTTGACTTACAGCGCCATGCTGTTGAAAATGCGTCACTAAGTTCCTTATTGCAGGCCTACTAGGGGGATGTCGAACATTAAAATGGCGCACGATCTTCGCGTTGCAACAATTGATCGTCCATTTTCAAAGTAAAATTCAATTATCTTTACTCGTTATTCTGTTGTGAACTTATCCATGCCAAAAATTTCCAGGGATTATATTTTTTTATTCTGAAAAGAGAAAACGAAATATATTAATAGAAAAAAAGTTATTTAATTTTCAAAATGTAAAGTGACTTCTGGGCCACCCTGTATTAAAAAACTCCGCAATCATCTTTTTAAGGTTTGTATGCTTGTGGTACGTTTTGTGGTGAATTTTGTTGCTATATTATTCTTAATTATTGAAATTCATTCAATGTTTATAATAAATAACTTCAACTCTCAATTCTTAACTCTCTCTCTTACCGCGTCAATTCACTGAACAAAACACATCGCCAGGTATATTTTGTACAACATAAAATTCCAAAGCATAAAAATGAATATTTAATAACATTATTTTACCATTTAAAAATGCTTCAAGAAATGTAAGACGTGTAAAAATATCATTAAAGAGCTTCAATCCTTCAGAACATATACATAACAAAACTTGATGGGTAAGAAATACTACACCAATGGTACCTGTTTGAGACAGGCTGCGAACATACTGTAGCCACTTTTACGTAGCTAAATTTAGTTTTCCACATTCAGAAAAAGCTTTAATTTTATACATAAGTGATGACAATACTCGATGTGTGTAAACATACTGCAGCCGGATCTTAGACTATGTCATAATATGCTAGCGCGAGTACTTAAAAAAAATCAGCCATTTTCACTTTTGTTATCCTTTACTTTCGCTATATGAGTATCTAACAGTCCAAATATTTTATGGTAATTTTAAAAAGTACATTCTTTGGCTCTATATCCCATCAAAAATATCTTAAAGTGATTGTATCTGCTGAATACTGTTACATATTTAACAGCATAAAATGCGAAGAAAAAGAAATGTACAAAATTCAAATTTGTCAATTTAATGTGTTATTTACCTAAAATTGTGTATTTTTCTAAATTTTTGAATTAAAAAGAAAACTGAATGAAAGAAAAGTAACGAAATTGACTGCAACTTTTACACACAAAGTTTAGTAGTTATAAATTGGAATCGCATATTGAAAAATAATACATGTTAGTAACTGTAAATTTATGGCATTCAGGTTAAAATGGAAACAGTTTAAGCAATAGATAGTTTTTCAGATGCATCATTTACCTAAAGTAGAAATCATAAATCGATTCCGAGATACCCCTAACAAACTCCATAAATCATTTTCTGACTTTTACCGAATTATAAATAAAATTACCAGCATGAATAAATTGGCATTATTTTTGTCATATGTGCGGTATTTATTACAGTTTCTAGGAACTTCTTCATTTACTTAGACTTTATTTCTTTCGGTAAGAAGGATAAAAAGGCTTAGGACCTTAAGACGGCTGGAAGAGATTACGTTGTGGTGTTTTCTACTCCATAAGGATCTTTTCTTTTCTTTTCTACCTCATTTTCCTCCATTTATCATTAGCTCGAGAAAACTGCATTATGGGGGAATAACTAAGATAAACAAAATTTTCTTATCCGATGTAGGGGAAAAATTCGTTTACGTAGTTACGTATTTGTGAGAAAAAAAAATTGAGAAGATATATTTTAGCTCCCCGTGGTAATATTTCACATAATGTTTGGTCATCATCAGAACAATATTTAATGAACAAAATGATTTATTGATCGCTAGTTAGTAATTTTTGCTGTTTATTGCTAATTGATGCTCAATACCCCCGGTACAGACTTTTCACTATTTCATAATATCCCAAAAAAAGTTCAACTACGTTGATCATTGCGCATACTGTACATCTATAAGGAATGTGAAAAAGATGTACCATGTATTTGCTGCTACATCGAATGCAAATTTATTTTGTATGGTATATGATAATGCTTTGTTTTCTTTTTTCGACTCAACTTATTTTTTAACATGCTTAATATTCTTTGTAGTATGGCAAAGGAAAAAATAGTAAGTATTTCTTTTACCAAGAGTTGAGGTTTACTAAGAATTTGAACTGTACACTATCGGCCGGATACATCGCAAGTTTTTTTTTTTTTGCTTTCCCAAGATAAGCCATTAAAAATATTAAAAAAAAATTGACATTAAACGGTTTTTTCAATGAAAATTGTAAAAAAGAAGTTTGCGAAAGCCTAAAGTGAAGTTGTGGTACCATTAAAGAACGAAAAAATGTTTACAAGTTATTGTGGTTTCTGCGCTTAAAAGAGCGGCAACCGTTATGGAACGGGAAGCGGAATTTTTTTTTCACGTTCAGTTACGCTTATATTTGATTTTTTTTTTTTTTTTTTGTGATCAGAGTAAGGGTTAATTGTATCTTTGTGTTATTTTATTGGATGGGAGCAGAAATTGATTCCAATTTTATCATTTTATTAATTTTCATTTTTTTAATTAAATAATTACTTGTGTTCAATGATACAATCATATTTTGCTTTGAAAATAATTTTACATTTTGACAAAAACAAACATCTCTTGCTTTGAAATATAAACTATTTAAGGTCTGCTTGAAACAGGTGTTAGAGATTCTAAGTTTGCAATACTTTTGCATAGTGCTGTATATCACACAATATGTGCACTACTCAAAATGAGAGCTAAAAATACAAAAATATATATATGTATATAAATGTTTAAGGACCAATCTCATGTTAGACATTATTCTTGCGTGAGTTATGTTTCTGGCTGCAGACGCTTATTCGTTCTTTGCTGGTGCATCAAAATATTTTGAAACGTTTTTGCGAAAATTGAATATGTTTAAATTATCTTGGGTTTTATCTGTCTTTCATTTGATTTGTAATATTTGCCCACATTTTTCTGAAAGTTAAGTTTTTCTACGAAATATGATGTCATTATTTTACTGTCGATAAATACGGAGAATGTAAATATCTGCTTTTGCTCATGCAGTTGCAAGTGCACTAAGAGCTATGTAGACATTTGGTGCTTCGTTTGAAGAACCTGATACTCCGTCGAGTAAGACTGATAAAAAGAAACATTTGACAAAAATTGCTTTCATTATGTGCCCTGCTTAAGGAAAATATTAAATATTTAGGGGAAGGGTGGGCATAACGGCCACCCTAAGGAACATATATTTTTTTCCACCCCTAAACTTTATTGAAACATTTTTTAAATCCCTTTAACATTTAGTATGGTTACTTAGGCCTGATTAAAAAATATAAACAACTAGATTTTTAAACTTCATTTGTTCAAAAATTTTACTTTACCAAAAGCTGTCAAAGTGGCCACTTTGCCCCACTAGGTAGGGCAAACTGGCCACTGCCTAAATAGATTTAGATAGTATGGAAAAAATGAAACGCATTTAGTTTCAGAACTCAGAACAATTGTATTAGGGTTTTAAACAAAAATAGGCATTACTAAAAGTATATGTGAAGTTATGAAATCACTGGTATTTACATTAATCACAAATAAACTCATCGTCCTCCTCTTCGGCTCCTGTGCAGGCTTCGTGAGCCCATTTGAGGCACTCAGAACATCTAATCCAGCCTTGGTTGTCCTTAGATTTCGAGTAACAATCACCACAGAAAAAACAATCGACGTTTCGAATCGAACAATCGAAGTGGCCACGGCTGTGGCCACTTTGCCCTCTAGCGCGCCATTTTCGAACGAACAATATTTCACGTACAACTCGTTGTTGTATCTACTGTTGAGACATATGAATTCAAAGCTAGAAACATGGTGTTTTGTACCATTGATGTAAAATTTACTTCACCTAGTCCTACAGTAAACTAAAGTGAAACATGTGATGCACTTACCTAACATCAGAGGGTCGAAAAAGTGAAAAATTTGTGATATCTCCGTGAGTTTGCGTCTGAGCGGCATATAAAATATAACACAACAACAACGGCTGCCAGGCGAGTAGTTGAATCTATTGCCACTAAGCTGCAGCAGTGTGGCCACTTTGCCCGCCGTGGCCACTATGCCCACCCTTCCCCTACTATTAGAAAAGACAAATTGAAGTGAATTAAAAATCGTTTTTTTTTTTTTTGATGTTTTAATCATTATAGCTGCAATTAAACTTACATCCATAATCTAAAACTTTTTTTGCATTTAAAATGGGTTTCATGTAGCATCGAAACTCAAAAAACTTGTCTTTTTTTTTTTTTTTTTCATTTTTTGAATTTATGCGTTTATATGTATAACATAGCTCAATTAACTTTTACTATTTTTCAACAAAACGTTGTTTATTTCTTGAGCAGATTCTTTTTTTTTTCATGCATGAGTTATTACTTTTTTTTTTCATCTCGACCCTAATCTACCGTAATTTTAGAGTTTAATATCAGATGTTGCTTAACACATACGAAGAAAGAGTGAGAACTATAACATAACTGCGGAAAACTGCTAATTCTGTGTGCCCTATTTTTGTCGAATGATTATCGCACACTATACCTTATCTTTCGCTTCCTTTTATTTCAATGTATTTCTCGGGTTAGTTTCTAACAAATTGCCTAATCTCAAAGGACTAATGAAGCGAAGTAAACAGGAACATTTCTCCTCTTTGCCATCAGTTTTATGTTTCCTCTGGACATAATGGTTTTACCTATTATTTGCTACTGAGACAAATCTTTGTTCTCTTGCCTCTTATGTAATACATTTTATGATATATACTGTACACAGTATAAATTTTCGAACTGAATAATGATCTTTTTGTTAATTTATTTCATTGATGCTGAATTTTAAAGAATGGTTAAAAATTTATAGATCTGTCTGTCTAGATATTGAAGCTATAAGCTGAGTCGTAGTTTTGATTTTATCGTTTTGTTTCGTTGCAACATTATTGGAAAAATATTGTTTCTCAATTAAGTATCATCTTTTCCTGCTATCTTGGGATATATGACTTAAAGGTGCGAAAGTTACATTTAAAGTTAACAATTGAGTAACTAAGTAAAATTTTTATTCTAGTACAGTACTGAAGCATCTACCAATTTGCATATGCAATTATTGATAAAACTGAAGAAATTTCGAGCGAAAAAACAATTATTTTCTGATATGTTTCTTAACAAGGAAGTATCACATTGAAAATAGCAATAAAATTAAAATCAAAATACCGTCAACTTACTGCTATAAGACTCTACTGGTAAACTACTTGTTACTAAGAGTCAAAAGTTAAAAGGTTTTAATTAAAAGTATGTTCTATTATTTCGATTTAATTCCTTTGTGATTCATTTTTCAAATACAAGCAAAATACAATTTATGTTTACATTCAGTTTCATTCTTGGAGTTTTTGAATCATCGACAAATTGTTCCCACATCTAATCATTCCATTTCCAGTACTAAGAAATCAAACCATCCCCAATTATCTATCTTCAAAATTTAACGAATTATTATAGCGAAGGCAACAAATAAGGTGAGAAATAATCAGATCTTGGGCAAAATTACATGATAAAATATATTATGTTATTTACATAAATTAAATGCAGGTTTTATTTTAACAGCGAATATTTAAAATCACAAAAACGATTACCTTAGCCCACAACTCCAATCAATAGACTGCATCTCTGATAAATTGGTCGGATCAGCTTCCAGTTTTAAGAGACCATTTTTCTCCTATTAATTTACTCGAAAGGTGAAATAATCATCACGACTGGCGCAATTCTTCATTTCAAAGAATAGCGTCGAGTACAAAAGGAGAAAGAAAGAGAGGAGGCCTTGATTAAATAAGCTTCTCTTTTCTCCAATGCATTTAAGTATTGTGTCCGAACTTTAATGATTCTAATTTCTTCGCATTTAAATCTCTTGTAGAATCTAATTATAAAAGTATTACAGTTGCTGCTTTGTTTTGCTCTTGCCGAATTGAATTTATTTCATTAAATGGAATTACTTTGCTTTAGAGGTTTAACCTCTTCACAGGCAGGCATATACTTGTGAGAAAAATTTCAGCGAGTTTTTGGATTTTTCCGGTGAAATAAATAGGATTTTGAATAAAAAGTTACAGTGACGAAAAAAAGTTACTTAAAAAACAGCTGTGAATAAATTAGTTGTTGATACGTACCTAAATCTTTTTTCTTTCGCTTCGAAAATTCTTCTTTTTAAAGTTAGAAAAGAAGTCAGTATTTAATTAGATTAAATTAAGACTTCGGTTTTTGGCTTTAAAATTAGTGGAAAATTATAATTTATATTTTTGTTAAAAATATTAAGTGCTTAAAGTACTCAATTCTTCTTAGTTTATTAGATTTTCCTTCACTTGAAAAGTCATTAATTGCGAGAACGCTAGGTAAAAACACAAAAGAATTGTGGGGCAAGAAAATTAATTAAATTCTCTAAAATGATTTGTAATTAAAACTTTCATCTTTAATTGCTTAAGAAAAAAGTAATGACATCTCCTATCACTTATTCAATATTTCAAAGTCAAATTTAGTAAGATGGCAAATTATTTTCGTAATATTTCAAATTTTGTCTAAGAGAATGCTTCTAAACAGCAAGTACCAAATAAATTATTTCAATAAAAAAATCGAGGCCTGAAAACAAAAGTGGTCGAAATGAACATAGGTATGATTGCTACAAAATTTTCATTCGCTTTCGAAACACTATATATCCAAAAGTATTGCACGCACAGAGATGAGGAATGTATGAGAATAAACACAAACTCATCAAGATTTGGAGCTTTTCCAAGCAAGTGGTAATACGAGAGTAGTATTTTCAAAATGGTGACTACTGGTTTTAAAGACTGGTGCAACAAGGGATATGGGGTCAAATCCCCCTTAGCCCTTGGTTTTAATACTTATCTAATACTCAAAGGGAGTTTGTAGAAATGGGCAATTCCATTTTGTAAAAAGCATTGATTGCTACACGAAACAGAATGCAGAGACTTCAAATACGTCAGGTCCTTGTCTTGTAGCATGGAGTTTTTAAGAAAATGGACTCTACTTTTCTGAAATACAGTTACATTTTAAGATTTTCAGAAACAGTATTGACATGATGGTATTTCGGCTACATAATGGACAAATCTTACGAGAGACGTCTGTTACGAAAAAGGGCTATTATTTGACTATTTTTTCTGGAAATTTTCAAAATTTGACTGCATTATATGGGAGTAAAGATCATGTTTTACATTAAATCGAGAAATAAAAACGTGAAATTAAGATATTTCCAATCTTTGTAAGCTGTTTTGTAAAAAACAAATATGCCAGTCATCGTGAAATTTCCCAAATGTAAGTACTTATGACTTACCCCAACCCCTCCCAAAAAGGAAAATTCTGATGGGGTCAGCGTTTAGAGATAATTCCTGAAACCAAACAGTGTAAAGTTTATTATGAATAAAAAAACTGAAGGCCTATTAAAAAAAAATCCAAAAACAAGACGATCAGAAAGATCAGAAAACTGCCAAAGTTTTTTGACCTAGCGGATTTCTTAATTGTGGAAATATTCCTAGAAAGCTGTTTGCCAATCTTAAGCAGGGCTGCGGAGTCAGAGGAAAAGTGGTCGACTCCGACTCTGGGATTTTAAATTTTCCGACCCCGACTCCCGACTCATGCTTTTTTTTATTATTTATTTTTTTACTCAAATATGAAGAGGGAAAAACCCTAAACAAGGGTTGAAATCTTAAGTTCATTTTTAAAAGTTTCATTTTTATTTATGGTCGTTGCCAGGACTCACTTTAAGGGGGGCGGGTAGCAAGCTGGGGTATCCCAGTCGGAGGTCATGGGAGGACTTTTGATCCTTATAGAAATGCACTAATTTTTGAGCAAATGTACGTATTTTTTTCAAAATCTGGTAAGAAACGGCTCAAGAAAATAACTTGCCCACTTGTTTCTTGGACTTTCTAACACTGTTTTCCAGATATCTGATCCAACATTAATTTGGGATATGTTTCCAAATTAACTAGTTAGTTTTTTCAAAAGTAACTAGTGAATTACTTATTCAAAAGATACTTTTTAGTTGAAAAGAAATTACTTCAAGAGGGAAACTATATTATTATATATGATTTTGCTTTGATTCGAGCTTCAAAATAACGTTGTTTCGCGTAGCTAGCGTATGTGTAAGCAATTCACTAAAGTAAGAATAACAAAAATCGTTAAACAATGATCATCTTACTAACAAAGTATAAATAAATAGTAAGTGCAAACAACAACTATCATAAATTCATTTGTTTTCTAAATTTTGCAACTATGCCATTAACAAATCATACTTTTTTTCTCTTAATTATAAAAATTTTGAAGCTTAAGAGTTTCAAATAGTAATTCAAGGAAAACAAAACAGTTTACTAGGTACAAATAATTTTCTATATTGTGTTTTGAAAACCGATTGTTTATTTCTGTTTCAAAAACTGGAACTTTTATGGTTTTGCAGTTTAAAAGATATTGGCATGTTCTGTTGGTGTTATCTTTTTCAGCATCAAAGTAGAATGGGCCAATTACTCGAGAAAATGTACCTTATAAACATTTCCTGAAACATAGTTTTTAATCCATATAAATAAAACAAAGAGTATGTATGTTTATGTGTGTATTTGTACCTTATACAAATCCATAGTTTACGTCGGATCTGGGTGAAATTTGGCAAGGAGATACTTGAGCACCCGGGAAAGATCATAGGGTGGTTTTTAAGCAGGAAAAAACACAGATCCGTTCGATTTTCGAGTAAAGGACCTCCAAATGGCTCTATCTAGCGAAATACTTACCGGATCTTCTCGATTTTGGTGTCATTCGAAAGAACGCAAAAAATACCTTTTAGGATAGTTTCCTTCCGAGGGTTTTCAAAACCACTAATTTCTATCTCCACCCTGAAAAAAATATACGGGCATTTTTAAATTTGGAAAAAAAATATCCATTTTAAATTGGAATTTATAAAAATCGTCTGCACGAGCGTGAAAGAAATTAAATAGGGTGAAATAAATTAAAAATGAGAAAAAAGTGTTGTCATTTTTTTCTTGAACATAAACAAATAAAATTCTTGCTTCTGCTTTAGGCTTTTCTTGTAACGGACGGATTTAAAAATTTTTTGGCGATTGATTAATTTTTCGTACTGCGTTCTAGCAAACTATTGACTTTAATTTAATCGGAACTTTTAGACACACGCATTACTTGACATGACATTTTTCCTTAAGATAGATCCCGTGCAGAGTCGTGCCAAGTAGCTAATTAGGGAATAAAAGTTTTAGTTTAATATAAATCTAAAAGCAAAAAATTAAAATAAAAAAGAAAGCATAAGCAAATTCATTTAAATTTTATACAGGCAAACTAGACTTCTAGACTAAATTTATGAAAAAAAAAAACTGAGTTTTCTCGAAAAGAACTAGGCATCCTTGGGCGTAAAGAAAAACATTTGCAAGTGATATAGGAATTCTTGTAAGAAAAAGACTTTCACTTTTAGCATTTTTTGAAGTAGAAAGTCCCCCAGTTTTTTGGATATTCTCCAGATTTTACTCATTTTTGATTTTAACTTGCTGCAATAGTAGATTTTTTATTCATTTTTTAATACATATTTTCTTTATAAAACTATTATACTTTCAGTATTTGCGAAAGGTTCAGCAAATAAACTAGATACTGCTTTAAAATGTAAAATTTAAAATAAAAATATAAAGCATTTTTCTAAATAGTTAAATTTTATAAATTAAATTTTAAATTTTGTATTACGTTTAAAGTTGTATTTCATTTGACTATCGTTGTACTTAAGTGAAAATAATTTAGCGCCAATAAAAATGCTTTTTTTTTTTCACTCTCTTTTTATTTTTCTTCTTCAACTATGTTATTTTTTTTCAGAAATTTTAAATTTTCAGAGCACTAACAACGTTTTCAAGCCATTCAATACATTGCAGTCAAGCAATGGATTACGCAATTTTGTTTGAAAATTTAAAAAAAAAAACCATCCTAACTCTTTTTCAAACACATCACCCAATTTTTAAAAATAAACCAAATTTCGTCTCGGGTTTGAGTCATTAAAGTCTAAATATTAGCATAAAAAATATTGATTCAAATATTTAAATACATATCCATTATTATTGTCATACGTCTACCTATATTTCAAGTAACCTTTAAATTGAAGATTAAATGTCTAGCAATGTCATTAATATTCATCCAGAGATTTATGCGTTACATAATAATAACATCAAATTTTGAAAAATAGTTGAAGATTTCCATCTCTCATGAACTCGTGTTTCATAAAATTACACAAAATCTACTTACCGTATTTTTATAAAATTTCTCATGAATGTTGTTCAAATCAACATTTACGTATATCAATCTGTAAACATTTTTATAATACACCGTAAAGCTTAAAATACAGAAACGTGTGAAAGTTTCCTTCTGTCACGTGTCGTTAAATGTCTGTAATTATATCATTATTATCGGACGGAGTATTATACACTTGGTTGTTTTAGTCTTCAGTTTTAAGTTGTTTTACAGCACTATCATGCGGTTTCGTACATACAACATAGACATCTTTATGTTTTCTTCATTGCCATGCAGAATCAAAATTGTTTACCTTGACCTTATACATCACAGCTGATAAAGCATGTAAAACCTAATGCAGAGAAAAATACCTCTTTAAAAAGTTTTTAACTTTCATAGTTCGTATTAAGACTAATTAACTTGATTTTTCATCTCCGACAATCATTTTAGAAACATTATTTCCCCTATCTATCTTAGTGGCAGCAAAGCAATATTGTGTCTTGAAACATTACACCCACAGCTCGTCATGACATCCTGAGACTGCAGTTTCGTCCTTTTTCTGGACTCCTCAGTCAGGAACAGCCAATAACCGAGCTGGAGGCAAAGATCCTCTTATTGTAGATAGTATTGCCAACAAACTGGTACATAAAATTAATTTACCGTACCAGCGAGCGTCCGCAAACCATGATGCGGCTCAACTCGAAATTTTGAAGGCAAAAGCTGGGTAATATGCCCATAAGTCAGGACTAAGGCAGAACTAAAGCTATTACATACTTCAGTTCTGCCTTAGCCTTATAGGCTTATGAGCGGTAACTCATTACAGATTATTGTGTCTTGCTCTGCATACGTTTTATGTATTTGTTTAGTTAGAATTTATAAAATCGGGCATCTGTGCTTCATAGATGCTAGAATTTTGTCCTAATTTTACTTTCATGTTTTGTTCTTATTTTATAAGGTTTTATCAAAATTTATTGCCATTAATAGCATTCAAAGTTTTAAAAAATATTTCCATTTCTTTATTTGAGACTAATATGCTGTGCTCTAACGGTGTTCCTTATCAAACAGTTTGTTAAGGGATGAAACAAGCCTGATTATACTTGGGGCAGGCCTAACCTGTGAGCATTATGAAGACTAGGCAGACCCAAATCACATACAGTATAACCTCGATTTAACGATTGCCTAGGGACTGTAAAAAATTATCGTTAAATCGAGGATATCGTTAAATCGGGAAAGCAAAAATATAAGTTAAACGGCTTAAAATATTGATAATTAAGTGAATGCTTACACAAGTTCTTTTGCTTCTTTAAGAAAACCATGCATTTATATTATTTTAAAAAGTATTTCATTGATGTTTGTGTTGTTTTCTCGGATTGAGAAAAACGGTTTAACTTTTTTCGACTTCATTTTTTTCGATTGGTCACTCTTCTCTCAAGGCGCAAAAAATTTTGTTTGGAATGCTAGAAGTTTGGAAGTTACTGAGGGATGAATCTTCTTACTGGACATTCTTATTGGGACATACTAATAAATTAGTTTTTAGTGCTTTTGCTAGTAAATTAGTTATAGATTTTTTTAAAATAGATACTACTGTATTTTTGATGAGAGATAATGTGTCCATGCCCATTATCACCGTTAAATCGAGGAAAGCTATCGTTAAATTGATGAAGTTTTAACATTAAATTCAAGGCATATGAATCGGGACCAGTAAAATGTATCATTAAATTGAGGAAATCGTTAAATCGGGTATCGTTAAATCGAAGTTTATTGCTTTAAGCGGCAATAATTTTAAATCATGTACACCATCTAATTTGGGAAACAAACTTATTTTTTGCTTTTGAACAGTTTAAGCAACCGATTTTGGGTGTAATAAAGGATTTGATACGTTTATACTTGGTTCTAAAGAAGGAGCAGAAACAGAAGAGAATATCGTTAACAATCTTGGTTTTTACGCATGAAGAATGAATCCCCCCCCCCTTAAGGTTGTTTTAGTCTTTGTTGCTTAGGAAGGTATATTTGAATAACAATTCTATAACAGATAAATCTACATCTTTCTACAATGGTTGAATTTTAAGCTGCATTCAAATAATACTAGAAATTATAACTGGGAAATCCTTTAAAATTAATTCGTGACTTTTTAATAAACAAGTACTAAATGTAACATGTGTGCTAAACATTTTTTATCTCTGCATTTTGTTATATTTTAGAATTTGATCAAATTTTGTTGCTATGTTTTACTCGCTATGCTATGTTTAAATCACGCTGAAATGTCAGAAACATTTTAAACATTTTCCGAAAACATGTTTCTTCTTTTTTGTCAAAGTTGATTTCGAACAAGACTAGAAGATTTCGCTTAAATTTCTTTACTAGAGAGGAAATGAGAAATTTTCAAAAATGACATGTGACAAATTCTCATAGCTTTATTCAAAAAATAAGTAAATAAAAAATATAACGAAATACATAAATGAAAAAGAAATAAAAGGAGATTGAGAAAAATGCTCCGGAAAATTTGAAATAAAAATAGAAATGTATCTTATTTTGCACGTAGCTCTACTGTTTTTCTATTTTTTGAAAGTGTAGTTCGCTTTTAGTCAGATCGAGTTTTACTTTAAAGAACCTAAGTAAGACTTTGCTTTGTTTTTGAAGTGAACTTACATTATTCCTGACACTTTTGATGCACAAAATAAGTAAAATTATTTTTTCAAGACATTTTAAGTTCCATAATCAGATATAATCTTTTTTCTAAAAAGGCAGTTTATTTCTGTAAGCATTTTTAAGAAAAAAGATAGTTAAAATATTTTATTGTAAATGAAAGTTTAAATTTCTTCTGACAAATATTCAAGTTCAATTCAAATGCAAACCTTTAAGACGGCAAACATTTTACATGCATTATATTTTTTATTTACTTATGCATCAAAAATGACGAATTTGATTTTTACTTTTAATATAACTTTTAGATAGAAGAAAAAACCCTTCGGCATGCAGAAGTTGGTGGAAAAAACGTATTTTTTTCGCAATAAAAATGGCCAATTGTAAATTGCAAACCGGGATGTAATGTAATTGACCTCCTGCTTTTCCAAGAATTTCGTAAAATATATGATTTTCTATTTTGCCCAAAAACAGAACTAACCGAGAAAACCATTAAAGAAAGAAGTCAGTAACAATGAAATGTTCCACAACAGTTTTAAGAATACTTTGAGAGAAATATCTAGGCAAGTACAGTACCTTAGGCAAGTAGAGTCACTTAAACTACCCAGCAAATGCTAAAACGTCCATAGGGCAAAGGCAGTTCAAAATGATAGGTTATAGGTTGAAAGGTATATCTAAATATCATAAGGTACAAAGTATTTCTATTTCAGTTTTGTAATACATTAAATGGGTCACGATATTTATTAAACTTTAAATTCGCTCTCATGTTCAAAGTTTGATTGCTATGTTAAATAAAATAACAAACGTTGGTAATTAACAAAATATAAAAGTTGCTTTTATGTGAGAACTATCCGATGCAAAATAAATGTTTTACAACCCTTCTTATTGCTCTCAAAGTACAACTGTCATTTATTAAAAGGAGAAACACGAAACAAAAGTTATTGTTCCTTAAAAAGAAACTCATATTTCATTGTTCGCAAATATTTCATTTCCATATCTTGTTTATTTGTTTCTATCTTATTTTAATGATGCATAAACTAAAAATAAACCGCTATCTATAGCGGTATGCACAGTTTAAAACATCGTGGAAAATCGAGTAATCAGTTAATGCTTCTTTAACTGCACTTCTCTCCAATAACATCTGAAAGAAAAACATTTTTCTTCCATTATTCTAGTGATATTTCGTTCATGTTAATGGATTGGAATAAGATGCACCGAGTTTCCGTTCCTTTTTTATTGACTTACTAGGGAAGATATCACAGGAAAATATATTTACTTTGAATCATTTTATCGTTTTAATGCCTTATAATTAGAAATGAAAATTCTTTGAAGATGAACAATGGCAAAATAATATTAAATACTTCAATGCTTGTAAATGTTAATCATTGCAATAATTTTATACAAAAAGTGATACCTGAATTGTAATTTTTATCCTCAAATTTTCATCGTCATCGAATATATAAAAGATACATTGACGAAGATTACTTATCAGTACTAACGTGTATTAAAGATTTCAACTACACTGGAAATCCCATTTTAAACATTTCACTTGCTAATCAGGTTATTACTTAAGACTTAAGGCATATCTTCCTTCTAGATAGTCTAGAAATAACTTACCACCGTTGTCGCTGAAAAAACAATTCATGAAAAAAAAAATTATTTTCATTTCATGAAAACCTTTTCGCCAAAAATGAGCTATGTAAGCTTTAAAGAACAAAGTAATCGATAAAAGTTACCCCTCTACATTTACTGACAGGAAGTCAAATTCCCTTTAGTAAACAAGTATTTTGACTTTCTAAGCAATTTTAAAGCAAGTGGAGTTCGAGCAGTATCACTCAGTTTACTCAACTCTTGAATGGCTAAGCCTATTTTCTGCTAGAAGCTTAGCAAAGACAAAAAATTTAAAGATGCAAAACAAATGATGCAAAGACAAATAGATATAGGGTCATTCCATATAAAATCGACAAATTTTCAGAAATTTTCGTGCCGCACCATTTCTGATATTGATATAATTTGGTAGGTGATGTGTACTAATATACTGTACTCCTTAACTGTTTTATTTTTTTTCTCGAAAAAATTTTATTCTCGAGATTTAGCCATTCTTTTGCTCCGCTAGTAAGTAAATTTCGGCATGTTTGATCTTTTTTCCAAGAGCTCTGGTAAATGTATTTAAAGTGTTAGAAAGTGGCATTTTAAAGCTGAAAGAATGATGTTTGATCTGTGCATAAAAAGAAATGATTTAAGTTAAGCCTAAATAAAAATTTTCCGGGGTCAAATCGCGGTTCAAAAAGTGCCGTTTTCGTCATTTCAAGCATGAAAAAATGTATGAAGGACCAACAGTTGGGGGTCTATTTTTTTTTCTCTTGCACCCAGTTATATACACTAGAAGCACAGAAAAAAATATGATACCGGTAGTCCTTCATTATGAAAAGAATAATAAGTCTCGAGAATAAAAAAAAAATCGAGAAAAAAATAAAACAGTTCATGAGTACAGTATATTAGTACATACCACCTACCAAATTAGATCAAAATCAAAGATGGTGCTGCACGGCCCTTTTGTTGATTTTATATGGAAAGACCCTATATTCTTATTTCAAATCAATACATTTATTATTAATAATTTATTTATTTGTTTATTTTCAAGCTCTTACTCAGAAAAAGTTTCTATTATAAAAGTTTATC
Organism: Uloborus plumipes; assembly: GCA_038373865.1. NCBI lineage: Eukaryota > Metazoa > Arthropoda > Arachnida > Araneae > Uloboridae > Uloborus > Uloborus plumipes. The sequence continues at coordinate 41,115 of JAXGGA010004797.1, forward strand.
ATATAAATGATAATTTTAGTTTAAACTCTAAAAACTAGCTAAGTCAATAAAGTGCGATCGTGCTTATGAGAAACTATTGCAGAATTTTCATAATTGCTGATTCATTTTGATTAGTTTTTGTCTTTCAGCATGAGCATTTTACCAATTGAAAATAATTTTTTTGTTTACAGTAAATAGTTTTAATTACCGCTGAATTCTATGTATCTATCTGGATCTGCAAGTTTTAAGGAATGTTACGGTTTCAGAGGTACTTAAATCGGTTTATGGATTTTCTTGTACATTTCTGATGGAATTTAAAAGGTCATTTTTTTCAATCACAATGGTGAGGGTGACAAGTACGCATCAATTTCGCTTTCGTGATTCAATACGTTTCTTCTGACTTTTTTTTTTTTTAATACATTCAAAATCACTGTTGTTATAAATCTCAAAAAAGTTTTCAATAATTTCATTTTGAAAGAAATGTAATTTAATCATGAGAGATATTTAAAACCGCACAGATATTTAAGATCTTTAATTGACCAACTATTACAGTGCCTTTTAGCTATGTGTCAGCTATGGTGCTGGATGGTCTAAGATTATGAAAAGCCGTACTTTTTAAAGGCATCAGCGACACCAATTAATACTTATCAATTGTTTATTTATTGCAAACTATATCATATGACCATGTTGAACTATTCTGTTGCTTTGTTGTTAAAGAAAGGTACTGAAATTCTGTTTGTACATCCAATAGAAAAAAGTTACCATATTTTGCTTAAATGTTCATTAAAAATGGAAAAACAATGTTTTTTTTCCTTCAATTGTTTGATGAATTATTGAAGCATGTGCCACATATGCAGGGACACATATGCCACTACAGTGCGTCGCAAAAGTTTAAGCACAACCGAAATCTTTTGATAAGACGAAAAGTATACACCAAAAAAGCTTTGAAATTTTTACTGTAACTAAACAAACAGCTTACAAACCCATGTTTCGAATTTGGAAGCAATTCATAGAAATTAAAGTAAGATTACATGATAAAATCAAAATTTTTCTGTCGCAAAAGTTTAAGCACAAAAACGGAATATATATATTTTAGAAAGAATAAAAGTCTTTTAGTAGTCTATGGTGTTACCGTTGCATCTGATGAGTTCGAATATGCGATTTTTCATCGATAGCACGAGATTATGGAAGGTTTCGGGAGTTAGTCTGTACCAGGCTTCCTCGATTGCAGATTTAAGCTCTTGAACAGAGCAATACTGCTTCCCATTCTGGTACACCTTACGTGCGAGAATTCCCCAGATGTTTTCTATGGGATTTAGATCCGAGCTGAGTGCTGGCCAGTTCATTACACTAATATTTTGAGAAGCAAGCCATTCTTTCGTACTACGGGAATTGTATATTGAAGCGTTGTCTTGCTGAAAAATCCAATCAGGACCATCTAGGACTTCACCAAATGGTAACAAATGCTTTCTCAGGGTATCTTGATACCTTTCTGAATTTTGTCTACCCTTTCGAAAGCTAAGAGAAGTTTGTCCGTTGAAGCAAAAAGCGCCCCATACCGTGACTGAGTCACCACCATGTTGCCTACTGAATACGCACTTTGGATCTTTCTTCAAGTCACGCCAGTAGTATGAGAACCCATCTGGACTGTCTAAATTCCATTTTTTTTTCATCAGAGAACACAACAGTAATCCATTCGTCACTATAATGCATATGATGCTTTGCCCACTGCAGTCTTGCTTGTTTGTGACACTTTTTCAGAAAAGGTTTGCGAGCTAACTTTTGTTTTTTGATAAATCCTGATTCTTTTATTTTTCTGCTTATGGTATCACGTGATAATTTTGTTACAAGTCTAGTTTTTATTTGATTAAGTGACAAATTTTCAGTTAAGGCCAGTTTTTTAATTCTTCTATCCTCACGAGAGATAGTTTTTCTCGGTCTTCCTGAGCGAAACGCAGGTTTAAATTGATTTCCACGTTTCAGAACATTATAAATACCACGTTTAGAGCGATTTAAAATCACTGAAATTTGCATAACAGAGTTACCTTCTGCTTTCAGCTTCCAGAGTTTCACAATTTCTTCAGACGAGAACTGTAGTGACTTCGGCATCTTGATAACACTTTAAGCCATTGCTACACTATATAACTCGTTCAAAAGAACCGCACTGGTTCTTCACGCATCACGTTTCAAGAGATATTTGCATAAAATCTGATCTGTGCATAAACTTTTGCGACAGCCAAAAAAATATCTTTTGTATTTTCTGATTTTCGTTGCGGTTATACTTTCAAAACTTCAAACACTTAATTAGGATCATAGTAGCCACTTACAGTATAAATATGAAAGCATTCTGCTGAAAAGATTTCGTTTTATTCAAAAATTTGCATAGTGCTTAAACTTTTGCGACGCACTGTACTATCTTACGTAGCTATGCCAATGCTGGCTAGCAATGCACTTTCGTTGAACCAGTATCTGAATTTTAATTCAATAGGTAGCATTTTTGCCATATTTAGGCTACAATCGAGTCTTTTTTTTTTCTTTTGACTTATTATTTAAATTAACTTAGTATCCTAAAAAGAAGCACTGCGGAAGCAGCCAAAGATAGCCAGAACTTCCCGTTTTTGGATTTTTAAAAGTATAATAAATTTGGAAGCTACGTTTTCTGATTTAATTTTACTTCTAGTATCTTTTAAAATCAATTGCAGGAATTATTACAACATTTGATAACTTGAAAAATAACTAAAAACAAAGCGTATAAATAACTTTCAAAACTATACTTTCAAATTCCTTCATGTACGTTTACCTCTCAATCATCAACTAGTGACATTACCTCTGATTATTTCGCTTGATATTCAGTAATCTAACTTCTGTTTTCATTGCATTTTCCCAAAGAAACAAATAGAAGCGCTTTAAAGAGCCTTTTATAATAAATGGCCAACTTTGTCATAGTGATGGGATCCACTAATAGAAGTACATTTCTTCTCTTTAGCTTCCTTTTAAATGTGAAATAATTATCACGGATAGAGCAATTCTTTATTTCTAAGAAAGATGCTGAAAGCAAAAACGTGGCATTGGAAGCAGCGATTAATTTCTCCTCTTGACTCTCTCGGGAATTTAAAAGCATTGTGTTAAAGTACTAAATGAGAAAAAAAACTCGAATTCAAATTTGGGTTAGAATTTAATTATAACAGTAATTCATTATTAATTTAGTTTTCTTCTATCTTAAACTATACTTTAAAACTGAGTTTAATAGGAAATCTAATTAAATTTCTGTAGGAGAAATACTTTAGATTGATACTTTGTATATCATTTATTTATCAAAGTTATAGTTTTGCGTATAAAATGTGTTGTTAAATTAAGATAAATTTTTATTGACCACATCTATTTTTTACTGGTAAATGTTTCTATGATTAAAAATGGAAACTTACATATTGCCTGTTTTAGGAGATTTCCTTTATATTTACATCTAGTTCCTAGTACCTTAAATGATATTACTTACTTTCAGGGGTAGTGGAATTTTATTTTATTATTATTTTTTTAAATTATAGTATATTTGTAATGTTTTATAAATGTGATGTTAACAAAGTATATTATGCACTAAAAACAGTTCTACCATCAACAAAGCTGCAAACAATCTCAAAATGAGACACAGGCATCTGCTTATATGCTTTTTTTTTTCTTTTTTGAGAAAATTCGATTATAGTCTTTTTTTTTTCTTACAAAGCTGCAAAAAAACGGAACATTTTGCTTCTTTTTCAAGTATACTCCCTTAAATTATATCAATTATCAGTAGTAAGTTTCTAAGAAAACACAAAAAAAAAAAACAATTATTAAAGGAAATAAAATGTATGCTTGTATGATGTTTGATTTATGAGAACTTTATACTAATAATTATTCTGTTAAAACCTTCAGCGACTGCAGCTACAGAATAAAAAGGAATATAAGAATGAAATAAAAAAAATAAAAAACGAATATTTTTAGCTGAAAGAAAGACGAATAGTTATATTTGGCATTGGCATATTACCAGTACTAAAGGTTGGAAAAGGTTTCATTTACCATACAAAGGGTTGCTTTAAAATAAATTTAAATCAGATCTATTTTTTCAGATAAATGTACTCTAAATGTGTCTGAAACTACGCTGAAAAGTAAACTTTTACTTTTTGAATAACGAAAGTTTGAGCGTTGTAACATAATAACAATAACAAACAAGCTAAAAAAATATATATAAAAGTTTTAAAAAAAAACTTATTTGCTTTTATAATTCTTGAAATAGTTTAAAATGTCTAAGGAGCATACATTTTAATTAGCACGAATATTACTCCTAAACAAAATCTCAACATTTTTAGTTTTCACATATATATAATTGCCTATTTTATCAGCAATAATCTCTTTAAAGAAAAAAAAAAGTGTCACTCCTGTTAAGTTTTATCTCACCTATTATTCCAACCAATGGTGTTTTCATTGACCATTAACGATCGCGTCATCATTCTTTTCTTTTGCTAATTAACTTCAAAACATTTCACTTCACTTCACGCAGTTTAATGACTCTTGAAATATCTTTCTTTTGTTAATAATATTTTGTGGCAGACAGCATTTTTTCCTTTCAAGAACTCGACCGTAATTGCTACTTTAGCGGTTTTTCTCTAATGATGTTTTATCGAGAAAATGGTGGGAAAAATTGAATAATTCAGAAAATTCCAAAGAACAAGTGTTTTATGGCGGTTTTTTTTCCTTTAATAATTAAAGTCAAGCTGAATAAACTCTTACTCAACATGAAATATGTTTTCGAAATTATTTTCACTCATTTTATACATAGGGATTTTGATACAACCATTTCCGGAAAATATGTTGAAATAATCGCATTGAAATATAAAAGGTAACCAGAACAGTGCACATGAAATGCACACATTTGGGGGGGGGGGATCAGAATCCTGTCTCTGGTTGCAACGTAAAATATTTGAATTTTCATGTGTAAATTCACTAAATTATTAACAAGAAAGTTTTTTTCCGCCCCAGAAACACGAGTATGCATTTTTTTTTTTTTGCTAATTCGTGCGTTTAATGCTCTATTTAATTATCTGTTTCATAATAATTACTTTTAACGTAAAATACGATTTACTGTGGTTGTAATTATATGTACTGTTTTAGTCTAATGCTTCTGAATTAATTGAAAAACCATAAATGTACTACTCGCGTATTAATCGTGAGAATTTTTAAGTGAAGACTTGCTTTGATACATGATATATTTTACAAAACAATAAGCTGTACCAGCACGGCTGTGTGCGTGCTGAAAGATTTAAAAAAGTTTTTTAAGTTTTTTAAATTTCCCTCCCAACTCAGAAATAAAAAATAAAGATCCTGTTTTGTTAATTAAATTATGCACAAGTAATTTTTCCTGAGCTCGAAGCATATGCTATGAAAAAAAAAAGAATATATATATGCTATAATAAAACCAACTGCCCCTCAAATTTCCTTCTTTCAAAGAAATAAGAATTTAATTTAAAGGCTATTTAAAAGCATTCAAGAAAAAAAAACAGTAACTAAGTTTAAAGTTAAATAATAATATAATAACTTTTAATTGTCCAAATATGAACGAAATTGCCTATAAAAAAGCAAAGAAATAGAAATACCATGTGTGCCATAGTACTGCAAGTGAAAAACATGGATGAAGTTCCGTTTAAAAGATAGGTTAGTGTAAATGTTTTCCTTTCGAGAAATATTTGCTTTTATGATTAAGTGCAGACGAATTTCAAGTTGTAAAAAGGGCGCATCTAAAGATGCAATAATCAGACTAGAAAGCAGCGTCGTACTAAAAATACTTGAAACATTGTAATATGCAGGCACACAGAAGAGAGAAATGGTGGGAGTGAATTATGCAAGTTATGTATTAGTGCAAATTTTTCATTCACCAAGCCTAATTATGGCATTGATTTAGAAGAAAAATATAGATTTTTTTTGGAAAAATTATATTTTCTAATGCAGTTTATTTTAACAGTCAGGAAAAGCCAAAATGTTTCGCCTCAAAAAATCAAGACGCTTTTCCTCCTTTAGTTAGAGATTTGAAATTTACAAATACTGCAAAATAATTTTGTTACAAATATTACCAAAGCATCTGGACCTCTCTGAAATTTTATCATTATTTTACAATAGATATCTCATACATATTTTCACTCGCAACCAATTATTGTGTTATTCTATTTGCTTTTTTGAAAGTAATTGGTTCTGCTTTTACATGGATGACAAGAAATAAAAACTTATCAAAGACGCTTTTCAGTCATTTAATGCAACTAAAGAGCTGAAAAGGGTCTTGAAAAATGAGCATTCAATAATGAGATACTAGTAATAAGTTCACTTTCTATAATGATTTACTCGAAATTTCCTGCTGAAGTTTCAGTAATGAGCATGGCATAAATCTTTATGATCTGGTGGGGGACTTTTGTCAAATTCTCTGCTTTTATGTATTGTAGTTTTGGTTTTTGCACTTTCTTTTTTTTCCCAAACATTAGTCGATTTTTATCTTTTTTTAAAAATTAATTAGTTTATTTTTCAAAGGCAAAGTTAAGGACAGTTTATTATAAATGCGTGGACAGAAAATCAAAAATTTACCAAATCTTAAATGCATCTACACCTAGAATTTGCCTAACAATTGACTGCATTAATTAATACTTAAAATTGAGAGTTGAACTGACTAATAGGACTAATAGAATAAAAATGTACACTGCTTTGTAAATATTTGGTACTGTACACTGATTTAAATGCTTAAGTTGGAAAGTTAAATTTTTGTGGTAGACACAAACGATAAGTTTGAAGATTAATATAACATACAATTTCCTAAATTAGGAAAAAATTAAACATATTTACATAGCACTTACGAGGCTATGGATAAAATTGAGTTTTTAAAACTGGTGAATAGATACTGAACTGAATAGATTTGATAATATTTCCACTGGCTACTTTAACACATTCATAGTTGTTTTAGCAGTTTTTTGCAATAGAAACTGTAATAGCTTTTGTAATCACAAGGACAAAGAGCACTTTTTAGAGCTATATGTAGAGTTATGAAAAAAGCATATTATAATCTACACTAAATACAGACATGAACAAAAAAAATATTATTCTTGTCAAGGAAAGACTAAATTACTTCAGAAGTATCACTTTACTTTATTACAAATGCAACTAATTTTTGTACTTAACTACGAAATACAGCGTGAAACATTTTTGATTGTTTTAATGAAATGGTGTTTAGTAATGCATGTAAGGTAGTGTGATTAAGGTTTTATCAGGCAAAGTTTAAAGTTAAGGACTTTTGGTTTATAACTGTTTGCGCAGATACTAAAAAAAATCTACAAACCCTAAATACACTAGAATTTTCCTAAAAATTATTAACTGTATAAATTAATATCTGAAATTTGCAAGTTAAACTAATTAATAAATATCTTATTAGAATTTAAAAAAATCATTGATTCTAATTTCCCACCCGGATAAAAACAATTGTTAGGTTGTTAATTTGGTTAGTATTTAAAATCAGTTTCAAAAATCAATATCGTGGAGTTACAAGTGAAACACACTAAGTCAAAAAACATGATTTTGAGAAAACGCTGATCAAAAAATTTTTATTTTAACTTCTTTGGAATTGACATCCTGAGAATTGAACACACTAAGTCATGGACTTAGTGTATTTTACTTTTACTACGAAATATTTTTCAACATTAGAAAGCAACTAAGTCTCTTAATGTGTTTTACCTGTAAGAACTACTTGGCTTGAGTACTTAATGTTATTACAAATTAGTTTAAAAACTGAATTAAATAAAGATATGCCTTAGTGGGTTTCACCAGTAGAAACGGCTCATTTTTGTGTGTAAGATAAACTAAAAATCTGAAAATTAATAATTTTGACTTAGTGTGTTTCACTTGTAACCCCACGATATTATATGATGAGTTTTGAAAATAATTTAAAAGTAGTAACAATATACATTTAGATCATAGACAAATGAAAATGTTCAGATTTATATTCATTTCTTTCTATAACCTCAAAAGTTTTCTAACTCTTTGCCAGTTAGAAAGAGATACTGTCGATAGGTATTGTTCAATGTCAACTGGCCAAACAAATCAGAGATTTTTCTCAATGCTGGTGAATTGAGGCTTGAAATTAAACGTCAGGAAACGCCTTTTCTTGTCAAAGTAGATAATTGAAAAGGAGAAATGTGACAGATAGGAGGAAACAATTACGACTGATTAAATCGATTTTTTATATGTGTCCCCTCAAAACATTTTAAGCTTGCTCAAAATTGGTTAGTAGCAATAAATTTTTTTGTGAAATTATTAAGCTAGCATAAAACCGCTATGTTTAAGAAATAGTGAATTTTAAATTATTCTTTCTGAAAAAATTGGAAATTTTCTTGGAAATATTAAATTCTGCTTTGAGGTAATACCATCCTCTCTTCCTCTGTCTTTTTTGACTTAAGTAAGTTATCAAATAAATATATTCCGATCAATATAAAACCGATGTGTTAAAGAAAATGATAGATTTCAAACAAGTCTTCTTACTGCAAAACATCGAGTTTCGTCTTGGAAATACTAACATGTGCTTGTATGTGTACATCGTAAGAACATCTTACGTAAGAACATCTTAAAAAATATCAAAAGCTTCTGTTTTTCTTAATTTTGAATTTAATACATATTTTTTTAATTTTACAACCTGCTTAGCATAAAACCACCCTATTAAAGTAAATTATGGTTTTAAAATGATTTTCTTTTACTAAAAACTTTGTTTAGGGACATTGTTTTGGGAATAATAAAGGGTACTTAAAAGAATACCTGAAAAATGAAATACATTTTCCCGGTGATTTTTACTCAAATATCATTTTAAACCTATGTGTTTGGAAAAAGACAAAGTCCGAAGACGTTTGTGTACATACATTTTTCTATCAATTTTCTGATCTTTATCGCTTATTTAATTTAAATAAGAGTTTTATATTTTTTTCTCATTCGATCCTCATTTACTTTATTCCCGACAAGAAACGATGGTGATGATGTTTTTCATTACATTGGGACTTAAAAGCTTAAAAGATTTTTTTCGCTAAAGTTATAGAAATGTATGCTCAATTAAACTTGCGTTAAATTAATTTCCAATGAAAATGATAATGAGTAATTTAAAATTGTCACAAGAGTTTTAAAATGTATTTTAATTAATTACAAAATAAAGTTTTTGCTTTGTCTTATTTTAGTATGTAGTAATTTCTTTTTTTTTTTCTTCTAAAGAATGATTAATATAAATTTTTGAGTAGTGAATTGAAAACATATTAACACTGTAATATTTAGACATGCAAAAGGAATTCACTTGAAAAAAAAAATATTCAATTTCTTTTTTATGAGAATGAGACAAGAAAAAATAAATAAATTGCTTTTTAAGTAAAATGACGCAATAATCCGTTACGCAAAAATATTTATCAAATTATCTGAAGAGATTACTATGCCAAGAAAATGATTATGAAAAAAAAAATATAAGCAAAAAAAAAGAAGGATTAGAAAAGTAATTCTAAATGTAATACATTAGTTTTTCAGCGTAATAATAGATGCAACAAAAATTTGAAAAAGTAAATCGTTTATGCATGAAAACATTATTGAGTGATTCGGTTAATTCTGCATTTGACCAACACAAAGCATAAGAAAAAATATTTTTATAGATTCACTAATAATAGAAAACGCTCACCTTGATATTTAAGAATACGTATTTAAGGCTGCAAATTGACAATCAGGAGCAATAACATTTTTAAGGGAATATTGCAAATTCTTTTAGCATAATATTAAAATTTAAACTGAGGCTCGGAAAAATGTATATTTCATGTAAGGACTGGAACAGGCTTTGAGAAAATTTTTATCTAAGTGTTTTTCAAGTGCTCTCTCGGCCACTTTAAGTTGGTGCTTTACGCTAAAAGTGTTTGGGGATGTCGTTATTTGTTTTTTATGGTATGGATTTTTCTATTTTTCACTAGAGAGATATTACATACGTCAAAGTTTTCAGTTAAGTGCTCAATCACAGCACTGTACTTAGATTATTGGCACTGAATACGATATTTAATACGTAGCAGCAGAATATGGAGATACGTTCCTTTTACTTTCTTCACTTATTATTTTCAAAGTGAATTCCAAAATATGTTTTTTTTTTGTTTAATTTCCTGTGCCTTTGAAGGGGGCATGTTTTGTAACTAATCGCTTTTCATTGGTTTGAAAGCTTTAACTCTGTTTATTCCTCATTGGAAGAGAATTTTGCAGATTTCTGTGGAGTTTGCGAAAACTCTTCTTTAATCCACCCTCGGACCTAGAAGAGAGCTTATTACTATTTGAAATAAGTTATTGGACATTGAAAATCCGCCCCCAAAGCTATTTAAAGATCCTCACCCTGTTTACAAGAGTCTTCACTATTTTTCTCTATGTCTTGCTGTATGTATATCCCCATGCTTTGTATTAAAGTTGTATATATACAACTGGCTAATCTCTGGTACACACAACCTATCAACAGCCTGAAAATTAATAAAATCTGTCCTACATAAAAATCATGTCTTTTAATCGCAATTACAGGCGTAATTAACCCATTAATGCTGCCTAGCGTCCCTTTTTAGGGACGGAACAAAAAAAGGGTCTGAATTTCCCCAAAATGATTATTGCAACCAAGTAATAGTGTTCAATTAGTACCACCTTGGTAATGTTTCGATTCGTTATTAACAGATTGCAGCACATAACCATTGTAAAGTGTGTTCTATAGCAGTTTTAATATGATCTTTATCGAAAATGACACCGTTCACAATCTCAAGAAAAAATGCGTAAGTTTTCAAAGTTGTTCCCAGTTTCCCAGTTCATGTTAATTGCTGATTTTATTTCTTCTTATAAAATGTCTTTTTAAGAGCAAGAATCTGAGAAACTGTCACGCCTAGCATTATGGGGTGATTCATGACCTCTCAGATTTTCTCCCAAAAATTACCAAATGTTTATTATCTTATTGAAAGACCAAATCCAGAATGTTTTGCTCTAAAGTTGAGTTGTTTAGTTTTTATAGACCCCTAAAGTTGAAAGTGCGGCATCAAAAATTAAGCGGATTTTCAAGACATGGAAGTTGCTGTGAGCCAAAACTCTTAACAGGAACGGTTGAATTCCAATTTTCTTTTTGTATATGGAATATAGAAGGTTAAAACTTTACAAAATGAATGTTAAATTTGTGGTAAGTTGTTGCCGTAAGGTCAGTGAAGGCCCTCAAAACAAGGCATTTTTGACGTTTTTTAGCGTTTTTGAGGTCCAAAAACAGCTTGTACATTTCAGTTGGCACGGCAAAAGTGGTATCGTTTGAAAGACCAGTGTAAGCACTTTAAAATAATGTATAAATAACCGAGGAAAGTGTAACGTACTTTTAGTTGCGTAAGGCCGAAATATGAAAAATGTCATATTTTACCGATATTCAAACGGTCATAACTTCCTCTGCCAACAACATATTGAAATATTTTCTTTGCCAATGTTATAGTCTATTCTTTGTCCTAACAGAACAGTTAAGTTCTTTGAGGCGAAATGTAAATTTTTTTTTTTAAAAAAATACACAGGAAAAAATAAATTTTTTGTAAAAAAAAATTTTTGCATTTCGCCTCAAAGGACTCAGCTGTTCTGTTAAGACAAAGAATAGAGTATGACATTGACAAAAAAAATATTTCAATATGTTGTTGGCAGAAGAAGTTATGACAGTTTGAATATCGCTAAAATATGACATTTTTCATATTTCGGCCTTACGCAACTAAAAGCACGTTGAACTTTCCTCGGTTATTTATACATTATTTTAAAGTGCTTACACTGGTCTTTCAAACGATACTACTTTTGCCGTGCCAACTGAAATGTACAAGCTGTTTTTGGACCTCAAAAACGCTAAAAAACGTCAAAAATGCCTTGTTTTGAGGGCCTTCACTGACCTTACGGCAACAACTTACCTCAAACTTAACACTCATTTTGTAAAATTTCAACCTTCTATATTCCATATACAAAAAGAAAATTGGAGTTAAACAGTTCTTGGTAAGAGTTTTGGCTCACAGTAACTTCCATGTCTTGAAAATCCGCTTAATTTTTGATGCCGCACCTTCAACTTTAGGGGTCCATAAAAACTAAACAACTCAACTTTAGAGCAAAACATTCTGGATTTGGTCTTTCAATAAGATAATAAACATTTGGTAATTTTTTGGAAAAAATCTGAGAGGTCATGAATCACAGGCGTGACACTCTCTCATATTCTTGCTCTTAAATATTATATCGTAGGTAGAAAAAAATTTTAGTAAAAAAAGTATGTGCCCTCTGGGGTCTATCGTAACTTTTAAGGGACGACTTTTCTTTCCTTAATAAAAAAAAAATATTTTTCGCATAATATTTTTTGAATTATTTTTCCTGTCCATTAAACCCTGTAACTAGTGTACAAAATATCTTTGGAAAAAAATGTCAGGCATTAATGGGTCAATATTAACATTAGGTAGTGAGGGGGAAATTAAGGCATTTGTAAATTCCGAAATAATTTGCTTCTTTTCAGCCCGCAAACCTTGTTGAAAGTTCTATAAAAAGAGCACAGCAAAAACAGACCAAAAAAGGGTTTTGATTTAGCTATTTGAAAGGCAGTTTGGAGAAATACAAATATTTTAACGTAATGCCTGCAGAAGGACTATAAACCTTAGACGTAAACAGATGTGTGCCGAAAACTCCGAAGGATGCAGAGACTAACTGTTTATCGAACATTTTAAACACTTCAGTTTACTAAAAGTAATCAAAAGTTATAAAACTGTATTTTTGGGTAAAAATACCAATAAAATTATTTTTTTAAATACCGTTCTTCTTTTTCCCTTTATTTGTAAATCTAATTTTTGAGCTAAATAAAAAATCAAATCATCTTGTACTACAGAAACAAATCTAAAGACTCAGTTAAAAAATACTATCGATCACTCATCAACTATATTATATTTTCCCTTAAATCCTCTTCAGTTTATCAAGCTAAAAGATGTTTGGAAGTAAATATGGGTAAAGAGATTCGCCTGAAACACTGAGCAGAATAAAAACACGATTGAAAAATTTGCAACTATTTTTTTACTATGTAACTGCTATTGCTTCTGGGAAGGAAACTAAGTTATTTTTTCGATGTTCTGGTATTAGATGACTAGGAAAGAAGCCCTTGAGATAAATGCGTCGTCTGAAAACTGACACTCTTTATTGTTTAATAGAAAAATGGTGTTCGCTTTTCATTTCTTAAAGAAGTTTTCGTTGCCCCTGGCACACTGAACAAGAAAATAAAAGAGACCGAATATTATTTTCGAAAAAACACTTTGTTTTCCAAGGTTAGCTTTATCAATATTAAAGATTTTTGAAATAAAAGATTTAAGGCTGAAAATGAATGGTAAAAAGGAGAACCTAGCTTATTCATTAGTAATGTAAGAAAAACTACTCTTAAAACAGTTATTTTTTCTTTGCATCTCTTTTTAAAGAATCATAAAACAGTTTAAAAGTAACACATTGAATGAAAGGAGTAACAAATTGAATGCTATACTTTTTAACTTTATCAAAAGTTATTTTCATTTTTATATATATGATAAGTCTTTCGAATAGTACATTTTACTTTTACTATCATTGACTTTGATGAGTTTAGAAAATGAATGAATGAATGAGTGAGTGAGTGAGTGAGTGAGTGCGTGTGTGTGTGTGTGTGGTAGTGATTTTTATTAAGCTTAATTTTTAAGACTAAAATTACATTTTTATTGGAAGTAAATTATTGAATACACAGGAAAAAACTTTCAAAGGTATTATGTTTTTCTTTGATCCTTCAGATACTTGCCAGAAACTTTTTCTTTTTTTTCGCATTTAGTTTTCTTATTATACGAAATAGTCAAAAAGAAAAACTAACAAAACTTAACCCATTAATGCCTAGCTTTCCCTTTTTAGGGACGATCCAAAAAGTGTCTGAATTGACCAAAAATGAACATTTCAACCAAATAATAGTGTTCAATTATTACTTTGGCATTGTTTCAATTCAATATTAACAGATTGCAGCACATAAGCATTGTAAAGTGTGTTCTGTAGCCGTGTAACCAGTATACAAAATATCTTTGGCAAAAAAATGTCAGGCATTAATGGGTTAAGCGAGGCATCTAAATAACGTCTGGCCTAATACATAATTTACTATGTACCGTCTAGATAACATTGAGTAATTTAGTAAACAGGTGATATGACCGAGAGATATGGATAATTCAGTTCAATTTAGTCCCATGTTAAATACACAAATATATGACACATTAGTTTACTGCTGTACGAGGAAATGCTATTTGTTTCTGAGGATAAGCCTCTAGTATTCCGCCTTCAGTACACATAATCAGTCCAACTCATTAGCTTTCAAGACTAATTTGGTTTCAAATATGACTCAAGCTATCGTTTCGAGTGTGTAGCATTATTATGTAATTGCAATTAAATAGTTGACCCATTTTGTGACGCCAAACTCGAGAATGCATATCTGCCGTCTGAATTAGAAGGGCACTTAAAATTGAAATGTGTTCACCCTAATTATACATTGTATTGAAACATTAATTACGCTTTTATACTCCATCTCCCTCATCAAATCTTGAAGTAAGTATTTCTATAAGACGTTTTTATGGGAGAGTTGCTCATATTTTCTTGTCGTATTCTTGTTAGATTTTATTGATTTTATAAATTAGTGCTTAACACAATTTTTGACTTAATTAATGAAACTTTAAAAACAATCTTGCAAAAGACTTTTTTGAAATATTTCCAATGAACGTTGAATATCTTTGTTTTAAGGTAAAGGGAAAAAAGGTCCTTTACTTAAGATCGTTGCGTCACTGTCACAAAGCAAAACAGGTTGGAAAAGGGTATTAATTTTGTTTCGCAGCTTCAGACTAATTTTTGGCCCAGTGCAAGAAAGAGGACGTTTAAGTACACTAGACAGAAATTTAAATACAGAGGCTTTATAAAGAAGCCACGAATAACGCAAGTCATCCATACTAATAAAGATAGCTAAGCTATTATGTTCACAAAAAATATAAAATATCTCCTCAAAAATCCCGACATTCAAAAACATGAACTATCCTACGCAAAAGCTAGGATCTCCAACTAGATGGTTCTATGATACTGAAAATAATCAAAAATGTTCATTCCGATTTTGAAAGCAGTTTCAACGCAAGAGCTTTTGCTCAACTAAAGAAAAAGGTAGATATAAACCACACGCAGACCTTTTAATAATTAAATATTATGAAATTTTTGCATTCATTTTAGTATGAATTTTAACACATTTAATTTCGTCAAATTCATACCAATGACTTTAATACAACAATTGACTGTACGTATCATTTTACCTTCCTTTCTTATAAAATAAACCAACTAAGCAGCATCTGTGCCTACGTTTACAATTGCCTCAATAAACAGACAAGCATTAGAAGTGTTCAGATAGAATCGAATATGTATCCTAAGGCCCATCATTCAGTTGGATTCACTTCCCTCCGCATGAATCAACATCTTGAGAGCCATTATTTTGAAATTCAGACAAGGTGTGGCAGTAACCATTTTTGATTTTCCTCATTTTTTTATATGTCAAAGTAGGTCATGAGAAATGAACATTCTGAAGTTTGTAGCCACCCAAAAAGTTTTGTCCGCTCGGTAAAAATACCCAAAGTTTCATGTTTTGCAGCGCTTTTTTGGTAAAATGGCTAAAAGACGCATTTCAGTGCGCTGTTGTTTTTTACAGAAACGCCACCCCATGGTTGTGTTTACATTTATTGCGTGTACAGTGGGTAGTTATGAGGACCCCATAGTTGTTTGGGTTGGGGTGTATTGCTTTTTTTAGTTACGGGGCCGCAAAGTATGGTTTTAGACCATTTTTGCTCGACTTTGAACTGCGTTATTTCCCCCCTAAAAGCAACCCCCAGAAATGTTTTTAACACATACTGAAAATTTGTACTATGAAGAGAATATTTGGTATGAAAATTGTTTAATATCTCATTTCTTTGAAGAGAAAAAGAAACACAAAACCTCAAATTTTCAAAATTAGCGGTTTTTTGATCGCATTTAACTCAAAACAGCAACTCTAGGTCAAAAAAGCTTTTATGGATTATGGAACCTACAGATGTGTAGAATAACGTAAAAAAGAAAGTTGCGTGGGGTCTTGTCTCGTTTTCAAGAAAATAATTTTTTGTAGCTCATTTTAATGTTTTTTTCTCATAGTAAAATGTGTCCATCAAGTAGGTCAGATCTGCTGAAACTCTAAGTGTATATTAATGATATATTTAAATTTGTATAGGGAAAGAGAAAAAGACTAAAAACACATAATTTCGTCTAAATTTTTTATAAGTTTTAGTTTTTTAATTGCAATTAACTCAAAAAACGTGAAATCCTGAGATTATTATTGAATGCATATATTAATAGCTGTGAAATATTGGAAAAAGTAAATTCGGTGAGGTATCTTCAGATGTGTACTAGTGGGCGGTCACAGTGACCTCCCGAAAATTTTCATGATCGAAAAATTTTGCTGACGATTCGGCAAAGTTGGAAACAATACTGCAACATTGAACTTTTCTATTTAGTTTTTTTTGCAAGTTATGATTATTTTTTTATATTATATGATACCTGCATATGTGTAAAACGACGTACAAAATAAAGCGGCCAGGGGTCTCTTCTTAGTTTTATAGAAAAAAAAAATTAGCAGATTTTAATGCATTCTCCCGTTGTAAAATGTGTCCAGTATGTAGGTCAGATTTGCTAAAATTTAAAATATATGATGATAATTTATGTATGTGTGTACAGTAATTTTTGAAAGTATAGTAATAGAGAAAAAGAATCACAACATAAATTGTGTCTGAATTTTTAGAACTTTTAGCTTCTTATTGCAATTATATAAAAAAACGATAAATCGTTACTGAGAGAATTATTGAATTTACATATTACTAGCTGGCAATGACTGGAAATATTCGAAAAAGTAAATACTGTGAGGTATTTTTAGAGGCTCCCCAATGGGAAGTCAAAGGACCTCCAGATAAAATTTCATGTTCGGAAAATTTTTCTGAAGATTCAGAAACTTTAGAAACAATAGTGTAACATAGAAATTTTCTATTTATTTATTTTTTCATGTGGGCTTGATCGTATTTTATCATTCGGAAAAATTAGGAAATTTCTTTGGAAAATTAAGAACATCTTCTTGAGAAGTACAACATACCCATGGGCACTGGAACTTAAATTTTTACAGAATACGATCAAGCACACGTGAGCAAAATGTATAATTAAAAAAATCTCAATGTTGCAATAGTTTCCAAATTTGCCGAATCGTCAGCAAAATTTTTCGATCATGAAATTTTTCGGGAGATGACTGTAACCTCCCACTAGAATTATAGAAAATTTAGGCAAAATTAAGTGGTTTTTAATCTTTTTCTCTTTCCCTGTACAAATTTAAATGTATCATTCCTATATACTTAGAGTTCAGCAGATCTGACCTACTTGATGGACACATTTTACTATGGGAAAAAAGCTTTAAAATGAGCTACAAAAAAAAATTATTTTCTTGAAAACGAGACGAGACCCCACGCAACTTTCTTTTTTACGTTATTCCACACATCTGTAGGTTCCATAATCCATAAAAGCTTTTTTGTCCTTGAGTTGGATCAAAACAGCGCAAATTTTGAAAATTTGAAAAATGTCTAAGTCTTTTTCTCTTCAAAGCAATGAGAAATTAAACAATTTTCGTGCCACATATTCTCTTCAGAGTATACATTTTGAGTATATGCTAAAAAAAATGTCAGGGGGTTGCTTTTAGGGGGGAAATAACGCAGTTCAAAGTCGAGCAAAAATGGTCTAAAAACCATACTTTGCGGCCCCTTTACTAAAGAAAGCAACACACCCCAACCCAAATAACTATGGGGTCCTCATAACTACACATTGTACAATCAGTAAATGTAAACATAACCATAGGGTGGCGTTTCTGTAAAAAACTACAGCGCACTGAAATGCGTCTTTCAGCCGTTTTACCAAAAAAGCGCTGCATAACATCAAACTTTGGGAATTTTTACCGAGCGGACAAATTTTTTTTTTTTTGGGGGGGGGGGCTACAAACTTCAGAATGTTTATTTCTCATGACCTACTTTGACATATAAAACTAGCTGTCGTGGCCGTCACGAAACTTTCTTCTATATCTATCTTATGAATTCCGGTTACAAAATAAAATACGTACTCGCCCAAGTAATTGGAGACAGCTACAATTTCCCAATTATCGTAATAGCCCTGCAAATGCAGAATCAATGAGCGAAATTGGAAATCATTGCAAAAGCCTTGTTTAGATTGATTGCAAACATTTTATTTGTTAGTAAAAAGAAATTGGCAACAGTTAAAAATTTAAAATCATTGAAAGTATTCAGCTGTTTTGATAATTAAATAGCGTGAAAGCGATTTTTTAATGAATTAATTTTTCGCATTGTTGACTAAGCGCAAAAATCACCCCACCCTCCCCCTGGGGCGATTGGCGCCAAAATTTAATCGATGCTTGCTTCCATATTGGGTTAGTGTTATTCCAAATTTCATTCAAATCGCAGCAATATTTCCCGAGATACAGTAGGTGCAATGACAAAATAAGCACTTTTGATTGCTCCACCCCCATTTGAGATATTGACACACAAATTGAATCAGCACCTGTACTCAATAGGGTCTACCTATGGACCAATTTTCGTTTGATTTCGCCGGTTACTTCCTGAGATATAGCAGTCACCCTCGTGCAGAACACGTGCGATTGCTCCACCCCTCTTCAAGATATTGACAAACAAATTGAATCAGCAATTGTACTCAATAGGGTCTACCTATGAACCAATTTTCGTTTGATTCCGCCTGTTACTTCCTGAGATATAGCAATCACCCCCGCGCAGAACACGTGCGATTTCTCCACCCCCCTTCAAGATACTGACACACAAATTAAATCAGCACCTGTACTCTATAGGGTCTATCTATGGACCAATTTTCGTTTGATTCCGCTTGTTACTTCCTGAGATATAGCAATCACCCCCGCGCAGAACACGTGCGATTGCTCCACCCCCCTTCGAGATATTGACACGCAAATTAAATCAGCACCTGTACTCGGTAGGGTCTACCTATGGACAAATTTTCGTTTGATTCCGCCGGTTACTTCTTGAGATATAGCAATCACCCACGCGCAGAACACGTGCGATTGCTCCACCCCCCTTCGAGATATTGACACGCAAATTGAATCAACACCTGTACTCGGTAGGGTCTATCTATGGACCAATTTTCGTTTTATTCCGCCGGTTACTTCCTGAGATATAGCAATCACCCACACGCAGAACACGTGCGATTGCTCCACCCCCCTTGGAGGAATTCGCTAAACAAAGTCAGGTGCACCAGTTCACATGGTGGTGCATATGTGAAAAAATTTTTGTTCGATTTCATGCAGTAGTTTTTGCTCTAGCGCGGCCACAAAAACTGGTCACACACATACAGACTCACACACAGACACACACACACACACACACACAGACAGACATTTTCCAAAAATGGTCGAAATGGACTCAGCGCACCTCAAAACGTGCAAATCCGTCAAAATTCGACATTCGAAAATTTTTACGAAACCAATACTTTCTTCTATATAATAGATATAGAAGAAAGTAAAAATGAGGAAAATCAAAATGGTCACTGCCAAAATTTCCCTTTTTTGTTCGATTTTTAAAATAATGGCTCTTAATTCACTCACTACCAAAAACGGTTCCATCCGTTCGCTTAGATTGTCTGACTTCATAGAGCTTGTAACCTTTTATGTCTTAAATTAATTTAGCGATGAATTTGTACATATTTTTTGGTTTTTTTAGTTGAAAATACATCAAACATATATACCGAGTAAAATAGTTTTGAAAATCAGTAGGGTCTAAGGCCCCCTACGCCTTAGCGCAACTTAGAAAAACGGATAAAACAGTCTTAGTTGTCAAGTAAACTAAAGCTATGTTTTACGTAGAGTGAAGGGAAACAGCTTCTAGTTAGCGTGATTACGTCAACTAATTGGTAACCTTAAAATAACACAAACTAGCATAAGGCCCTCCAAGATTACACCTGCTATTAAACACTTTTAGGAGAATGTACTCGAGGCATTATCGTTTGATAAATTTTGTATTCTGCTAAAATTTCAGATTAGTTTTTTTTCGAAGGCAAATTTTATTACTTTTAAAATATTATCTTGGCTACACTTTTATGGAGCAAATGCAATATAATTTTTTAAAGTTGTAATTATATGGTTATTTTGTCATTTCTAAACCTTTCATGAAAGGGTTTCTTTTAAAGTTTAAACTATTAAAGTCAAAGTTGTCTCGCTGATTACCGGCATAAAATGTGAAGACTTTTTTCGGCATTAAATTTCTTTGTTAACAGAAAAAGTAAGTAATATATATATATACTTTATAAATTGATGAACACTAAGTAGTTTTATCAAAAAGTCAAAAAAGAACAAGCCCTAAAGAAAAAAGTTTAAGAAAACTATCAAAACACAATTTGAGAAATTTGGTCACGTAAAAGAAGCGTCATAACAAAAAAAAATCGATTTCTAAAAAGTACGCTATCAGGCAGTCAGAAAGTATCACCTAAGGGAAGAAAACATTTTCCTAAAAATAGAGAAAATATAGCTTAAAGTACATTTACTAAAATCTTCTAAGGCATCCTGATACATGGTATACTTTTAGGGTAAGATCTGTATAGTTTAATGCAAAAAATAATTTTAAGTGACGTGCATTACTTTTTTTTTTGTTACCTAGAAAGCATGTTAAACTGCTTAAATGTTAGAACATTTTATCAGCAAAGTTTTCTGAAATTAATAAGTAAAGCAAAAAATATTTGCTAATATATTTTGGTTTGTCAAGGATTTAAGTCGATTATTCCAAACTAAAAAAAAATGATTTTCAAATTATAAAAAAAATTTCGCAAGTTTCTTAACACAAACGGCTTGCAAAGAATGGCTTAAATAAAGGAGGACATTGAAGATTGAAATTTATTGATCATTACTAAGTCATTTCGGTGGATGACATGCTTCAGAAGTAAGATTATGTATATGTGTACATATTAATACTAGAAATACGTTTTAATAAATTGAGATATCTCCTTTCGAATTTAAACAGCGTCTTTAAATGCCTTCGAATTGCAAATCAAAATTAAATTCTACAACTTTTGTATTAACATTTAATTGTTTTTTAAACTTAAAACAAGCAGTAATTAAACATTAAACTTCTACTGACATGTTGTTGCTGACCAGTCTGTGTGTGTTCATTGTTTACACAATCTTGATGAACGCAATTTTTAACATTAAGTTAAGTATAATATACATTGATCGAGAAAAAAAAAAAGGTCAGAAAATAAACGTGGGAAATATTTAAGTAAAACAGTATGATTGTGGATCAAGATATCGGAAAACAAAGATTATATTTAATACAAGTTTTTTAAAAAAATGCATTGAACAATTAAGTATTATTACCATAACAATGTCTTTGCGCTGAACATGAAGAATATGTTGGACAAAATTATGAAGCCACATCAGTCTAATGATAAAGAGAAAATCAATTGCAAGTGAAATTGCTACGAAATTAATCAATCTTGAAGTTGCAAACTGAAACCACGTTATTGAAATAACTTTTGGAACAGATTATTTTATAAATTCAATCAGTTTGCAGGGTTAGAAAGATACACAATACTAACGTTTAAACAAGAATTCATTCAATTAAAATTCACCTTAAATATATACAAGCATTCGTAAAAGCTAAAACAGTTCTAAAACATTTTAAAGTAAGAACTATAACATTCGTTCATTAGAACGAACTGCTTTGCCAACAGCCGCGTGCAAGTTCGTTCGTTCGTTTTTGGGCTATATGTCCAGGTTTTTTGATGAGGACTGCAATCTAGTGTTTTGCCTCCGTTACATATGATTTTTATTACATATATCTTGTACAGACAATCTATGAAAGAGTTCCGTCACTAAGGAAGGAAAGTACATCCGGAGCTAGGGTGGGAGTCGAACCCACCGTCTCAGAGTTATCGGCAACACGCCTTAGACCGCTCGGTCACTGAGACCCCGCGTGCAAGTTCTAAGAACGTCAACATGAGATTCGCGATAGGAGTTGAGTTGCTCTCTGCTCAAAGTGGACTTGCTCTTGCCGCAAAATCATCCTTTTTCTCGTCAAACTCCCCATTTATGTAAATATTACTCACTAAAATGCCTCATAAGCTCTCATTTGAATTCAAGACAGCGCTTTTAGCAAACCAGATCTAAAAATACCCTTCAAAGACCAAAAACCATACCTTAGCGAAGCTTGAAGTATGATCGGAAGCGTTGTCTTGCTAAATTAAGTTATCTTCGTATGTGATAAGGGGTCTGGCAACATATTAAGGTACAGAATCTGGAATGTATTTTGTATTTTATAAACACTGTGGGAAAGATTTTATCAGCAGCAAATCGTGGATGAAAATATCTGAAAACAAGGATTATATTAAATATAAGTTTAATATATATATATATATATATATATATATATATATATATATATATATATATATATATATATATATATATTGAGCAATTAAGTATTATTACCTTAACAACATAGTATTTGCGTCGAACATGAAGAATATGCTGGAAAAAATTATAAGGCATTATATTAGCGCTGTCTACTCGGTGCTGATGCTTTGTAAATAGCCTCTGTTCTTAACGTACATATCATGCTTATAGTATAAAAAGATATCTGCTCTGTTATTGTCGAATTCCACATTTGTTGCTGTTTAAATTGTTTTGTTGCTGGTGAAATAACTCCTACAGTGTTTATTTAATCAAAAACACATTATATGGTTATTGAGATGTTCTGGCTCTTAAAACGTTGCCAAGGGCACCCCTTATCACAAACGGAGATGATTTATTTTAACAACAAAATGCGTCCGCTTATACTTTAAGCGGCATAGTTTCAGGTATTTGAAGTGACTGTTTTGGAACTGGTTTGCTGAAAATAAATTCCTCAATTTAAGTGAGAACGTGTAGGGCAGTTTAGTAAATGATTCTTACGTAAATAGGGAATGTTGCGAGAATAAGGATAAACTGAATAAAGTCATAAAATGTTCTTCTGTGAATGTCTCAAAAGACGTTATTCTAGTATTTTTCTTTAACTTTAAATTTTAATTCCTGTTTTCAGATACATTTAGTCCACAACCAATTGCAAAGTTTTTCTTCGATATTTCTGTTGTTTCTTTCCTTGTCCAATGCTCGTATTGTTGTTCAGCACTGTATGAGGTAATCTTTAGAACCTGATACAAAACTAAGCTCAAGTTTCCGACTTTCAAAGCTTTGAAAATTTTCCATTAATGTAAAATTAAAATTCATGTATTCTAAATGTAAAACTTATGCTTATCGAACTTTTAAAACTCAATCGAAAACATTTAAGTATAAACACAAAATATAAATTTTTGATTACACTCAATAATCCTCATAGTGTTTAATGCAAACAATGAAGTGGTGTTAGTCGCACGTTACTTCTTAAATATTTTTGACTACTATTTGTTCATCAAAATATCTAATAATAAAACAGTTTTATAAATCTGCACTAATTTTGCAAAATTCATTATATCATAATGTACTTTTATAATAAAAAAAAAAGCGTATCATATACTATTATCATGGCTCTTTCAGTTTTAATAACGCATTTTCGCCTAGCATTTGCTACTATAAACGCCTACTGGTGATAATTTTCAACTGACTAATTTTCTGTTTGAACCATTAATGGTTTTTACCTAGTGTTAACGCATTGTCTTTAAACCAATACCGAAGATTTTTTTTTTTAAATTGCCACCTTATCCGAAAGCAATAACGGTAAGAAAAGTCTGAAATCTTTCATCCAGAAATCTTTAAAGGGCAGAGCCCAATGAATGTGTGCGGGAAGAAAAATTGAGCGAAAAAGTCAAGCATTTCCTGAACTTCAATAAAAATTTCCGCTAAACGCATTCTTTCACATGTGAACAAGAAGTTAATGGCCTGGGACATAAAACTGAAACATTTTGTACATTCACTTTTTATGCTGTATATTAAACAGGAATCTAAATTTATTTTATGGGTCGAAATGACTTTTAAAGAAATCGGTTATTTACCTCGGATGGCTAGGCTTAGAGGGAAAATTACTTTGTACAGGTTCAGATGACTAAAAGATATTTTGGTTCTTTGTAGTAGTAAGAAATTGAAGCTAATATTAATGAAAATGTAACACATTCTAATGACTAAGGAAAAGCGCTATGCTTGATATTTTTAAGAATAACATTTGAGTAACTAAGTTGTATCTTCTTTGTCGTAGAAACATTTTAGAAGATAGGGTCACCCGGGGCAATTCCTGGTCAGCAAGTTTCTGGGGTAATTCCTGGTCACAGTCCTTTTTATGTCTTAATAACCCTTCAGCAAAATGAAAAAAATCACAGAGGTACTCTGAACTATCTTCATTGCAATTCATTACTTAATTATGAGTTGACTGTGTATTTAGTTTGAAAAAAAAAATCTTTTTAAAATCGCTTGTTAAATTTCGTAAAACAAGATTGGCCTTAGTTTTGATACATTTGTACAAAGATCGTGATCAAACTCAAACTTCTGAATATTTTTCTTTTTCGTTTTTTTGGTTGAATTAGGTACCATGTCAGTTACTGAAAAATAGTTTTGGATTTACCATTATTGTTTTGAATAATTTGCAGGAAGGCTCCAAATAATGCCCCTGGCTACTGGGGTAATTCTTGGTCAGTGGGGTAATTCCTGGTCAGTCCTTTTTTTAATATTTATGGACTATTACTTCACCTATTATTGACATATGTTACTGATTTAAACTATATGTAACTCTGTGAGCCTTAACTGCAAAGTTAACTGTAACCGCAATGTAACATTCTTATCTGTTAATGATAAGTATACAATATACTGAATTTTTCTTTGTTAAATTTCATTCAATTATTTTATAAGTTTTAATAATTATTCTTAATTATACTAAGAAAAATGCTTAATTGTAACTGCATTGTACTATTCACTTAACTGTTCACCTTAACCTGTTCATAACAGACAGAAGCAGTGTGTGCTCAGTGTGTATGGTGCATGTGCACCTTACTTTTTATGGACCTATTTATTTGGTAGGTGAAGATTCATTCACAACAGATATAAAAGCTGTAGCTATTGCATACAAAGTGTATAAAAAGTATTTTGGCTAAGTTTTATTAAGTAAAGCTATTATGTTGAAAACAATTGCATTCTTCCTTAAAAAAACTAAATACAGTGTTTAATTAGCTATATATATAAATAAATTCTTTATCTAATTAGTTTAATAACTTGTATTAATAATGTGCTTACAAAATGTATGCATTTTCATCAATCATTTGAGTGACCAATAATTGCCCCGTAAGTGGCCTGGAATTACCCCATCTCTGGGGTAATTCCTGGTCACTAATTAACGACAATTACTCAAGTTCATTATGTATTGTTGATAGCATGAATATTTTATTCGATGGACATCCCAATGTGCTTCCTCCATACCAAAATTTGTAACTCTAACTTAGATAGATTTTGTGATAATTGGATGTTAATGCTTTTTGACCAGGAATTACCCCAGGTGACCCTAACTTCTTTCCCTTTTGTTCTAGAAATTGTGCGGTCTTTCTAATTGAGGACGAATTTCAACTAAGTTTTAAGTCTTAATTTCCTAGTATATAATACCAGAAAACAAAAGCAATGATAAATATTTAATTTCCAATGTTGAAGACTGCATGATAAACAAACAAAATATATTCTCATTTTGCGCAAGCATGCACTATATTTTTTAACTTTATTAATACAAAACTCAAAGTCCCACTAAACCGGCTAAAACATTAGAGTTTATTGATAGTTTAAGTTATGGAAAGTTTTCATTGCTTTCTCACGAGTTTGTGACCCAAAAATCTTTAATACAAAGGAATATTTGAGGTTCGAAGTCTTGAGTCATCGAAAATGGGTTGTATTCATGCATTTCTCGTGAATATTTATTGCTACTCAGAACTTCTTTATGACAAAATCATCTACTAACTATCAAATATTTCATCGTAACAAAGTCGCTTTCACACACAATTCCAATTTCCACGCAAACTACTACTTCGACTTCTTTTTATCCACTTTATTTTTTCAAGTGCGTTAAATCTTCTTAATGAGTCATATCAATAATAAATGCATTTAAATCCAGCTCAACAAAAGTTCTGACAAAGTTATTTTCGATCAGACCTGCGACGTTTTTTTTTCTCCCTAGCATTTATTGCATGCTGTTTGCTACCACTACGATACGAATAAAAGCAGATTAAAAATCGTTCAATAAAACTTTTAGCAATGTAATTTGCAATATGATTTGAATGCTTCATTTTATGACCGTTTCAGTTTTGCACGTAATTTTGCTTATACAGGGTGTCCACTCCAATCGTGGACCAATAGCTAATTTCTAAACCGTTAGAGATACGCATATAGTTTATTTAGGAAAAAATCTCCAAATTACGAAAGGAATTTTGGGTCTATTCAATGTTTTTCAAAAAATCAAATTTTGAAAGAGTTACGAAATTTAAATTTTTATACAGCCCCCCAGTCCTATCAATCATATTTAGTAAAACATTCTTGACACTGTAACGTTTAAAACTAAAAAAAATCACTCTTCTACGACAAAAATTGACCGAGTTATGACGTTTTGAAAAATCAAGATTTTGAAGGATTTCGCATACGGTCCCTAAAGCGATCTCTCGATGACGTCATGAAACAATGCAAAATCTTGATTTTTCAAAACATCATAACTCGGTCAATTTTTGTCGTAGAAGAGTGATTTTTTTTAGTTTTAAACGTTACAGTGTCAAGAATGTTTTACTAAATATGATTGATAGGACTGAGGGGCTGTATAAAAATTTAAATTTCGTTACTCTTTCAAAATTTGATTTTTTGAAAAACATTGAATAGACCCAAAATTCCTTTCGTAATTTGGAGATTTTTTCCTAAATAAACTACACTGGCGGAAAAAAAAATCCCAACACCAAGAAAGACTGGTGTTAGATAAACGAAATTTGGTAGGCGTGTTTATACAACTGAAAGATGGCATCGACTGAAATTTCGCACTCCGCGCATAAGTGTGGCGCAGCTGGCGTCACTCAGAACATGCAAGTAAGGCTTGTTTTAAAAGCGTATTGTGGAGCTCGTGAGTGTTATTTTTCCGTGAAATTTGACGAATTGCGTTCATGTTAGCCAGGATTACCTTTAAAAAGACGAAGAAGCCATTATCAACAGCTCACCGAGTTTAAACGAGGTCGTACAATTTGGCTACGAGAAGGTGGATTTTCATTTCGCGATATTGCAGAAAAACTTGGGTGGGAATGTTTCCACCATGCATGATTATTGGAAGCTATGGTCAAAGGATGGTAATAACTCAAGAAGATCGAGTTCCGATCTGCCACGTGGTACGATTGAGAAGGAAGATCACCGAATCTTGCGTACGACTGCGGCGCATCGTACTGCATCTGTGGCTGACATTCGAGCTGCAGTTGGTACCGTCGTGATCCAAGGAACGATAAGAAACTGTTTACTTCAAGGACAGCTCCGAGCCAGGGAGCCTGTAGCCGGTATTCCATTGACTGCAAACCATTGCCGTTTCCGACGGCAGTGGTGCCAAGACAGTGCTCACTGGAGGTCGCAGTGGAGCTCTGTTGTAATTTTTGAAGAAAACAGATTCTGCCTTAGTGCCAGTTGTGGCTGTATATTGGTTAGAAGGTGGCCAGGGGACCGCCTGCATCTAAGCGGTCTATGGCCTAGGCACACGGGACCCACACCTGGAGTCATGGTCTCTGGAGCAATTTCCTACGACAGCAGTGGCACTCTTGTAGTTATCCCAAACTCACTGACTGAAAATTTGTCGCCAGTCTGGTAATTTAACCAGTAGTACAGCCCTTCATTAGTAGCATTCAAAGGGGAGTTTTCCAACAGGATAACGCTCACCCTCACATCGCTGCTGTAACGCAATGTGCTCTACAGAGGTCTGACATGTTACCATGACCTGCAAAATCACCAGATCTGTCTCCAATTGATAACGTATGGGATATCATTGAACGGCACCTCGAGCATCATCCACAGTCAGCAATGACGGTCCTAGTATTGACACAATAAGTGTAACAAGCATGGCACTCCATACCACAAAGTGACATTTGGCACCTGTATGACATAATGCATGCACGTTTGTAGGCTTGCCTTCAAAATTTTGGAGGTTACACCCTCTATTAAATTAACATAATTTCACATTTGCACAGCAATTTCTCGAGCTTAAATTAGCCAGTGATCTTGTACATTTAATCAATTAAAGATGTTAACTAGGCAATTGCATTATCCAAATTTCATTACTCTACAGTAATTTTTTCTTGGTGTTGGGATTTTTTTTTCCGCCAGTGTATATGCTTATCTCTAACGGTTTAGAAATTAGCTATTGGTCCACGATTGGAGTGGACACCCTGTATAGTATTTAGGAATAAGTTTCATTTTCAAATCAGTGTTATAAGGCATGTAATCACAATAAATATCGTTTATTTGCTTAATGGAGGACTATAAGCTTTTTAAGCTTTCAGTTTTTGGTATTTAACTTCTGGGAGCAAAAAAGGGAATATGTGCCAGATAATTAGTGCAGGTAGTAGAAGAAACTCGCAACTGTTTTAGGCAAGAAATAATACGAGTAGTCCTTGTAGTTGCTGCTATACAGCATTTATCAGGAACAAAAATCCATGAACTTTACATAAGATTTTCTCAAAACTTTAAAAAGTCAACGGACTTACTTTTGCTGGGTGCTCAATAGTCCAGCGGTGCGTTACTTGCGTCATACGCCTGAGGTCATGGGTTCGATTCCCAACGGTTCCCTGGGTGTTATTTCCTCCCTCTAGTAACTAAAACCTTTCTTGTGCTGTCCAATTTTGAAACAAAATGTTTTGGTCTATGTTGTCTATGTTGTCTCCCTGGAAGTCAACCCAACCCTCCTAGTGAGGCCAGGGCATCCATATTTCCCACAGCTTTTAACTTTTGACTACAAGGTTTCCGTACCTACCATAATACGTGGTTTAACCGGTTGGATGGGGCCCTAAAGAGCGCTCAGACTTTTTGATCTAGACCAGGAGCAGAGCAAACCCTTGGTCTATAACTCCTAAATTTATCGATTCACTTGGAGCATTTTGTGACCACGCGCACTTTTAACGTACCCCCAACCACCATTAGTGAGCACAACACGCGGGTTAACCGGTTGGATGGGGCTTTACAGAGTGCCCTGATCCTTTTGATCCAGACTAGGAGCCGAGCAAAACCTTGGTCCAGTGACCAAGAGCATTTTTAATGTCCTCCAGTCACAATTAATGAAGACGGTGGATACTTGATCAGCTGGGATCGAACCCCTGACCCTTCGGTTACGAGTCTGAAGCCGTACCTCTCAGGCCACCCCGGCCTCTCGTTTCCACAGCCGTGGGACACGACAACAACAATTTTAATTCGCATAGTACTTAATTTAATCAATAAATAACAAAACGAGAAACCGTACATCAATTCCACAAAAAAAAAAAAAAAAAAACTCAAATAAATTCAAAATATATAATTTCAGGCAATTTCCGCTAATATTATGAACCGATTTCTTAAAAAAAAAACTATCTAAACGACTTACATTTCCGTCACATCTATTGACTTTTATTATGTTGACTCCCGAATATTTGCACAAGGATTTACTCCGAAAAAGCTAATGCATTTCACTATCGATCCAACGAGATATTCGCAACTTTGCAGCAATATTAGAGCTTTCTGACATACTTCGGAGACTAATAACGACATGAATTTCGATGCGAGGAAAATGTTATCAGTGATCGAGTCAGAGGAGGTTTACATTATTAACTAAAGTTAGGTCACAGTTGGGTCATGATTGCAATATTTCACCGCTCCGATTTCAATTCTGGTTTGATTTTGCTTTCCTTTTCGGCAGTTATCTTGATTTGAATTTGAATTTGTTGCATTAGTTTATGACTGGTTTATTCTCGAAGCTTTAGTGAGAAAACTATGATAAAATTATTTAAATTCAAAGCTTTTATTACTGCATATTATTCAAAATATAATCAAATACGAGAAACTTAAAGGTAAAATATTCTTTTTTATCGTACATAACAGCGTAATATTTTACATTGTATCACTGGAAAAATGAAACTTATATTGCAAGTTGGCTTAAATTAGAAATATCAATAAAAATAGAGAGCTAAAAATTATAAAAGAAGGAGTATTATTCAACTTCGCAGAGATGGCCTATGACTTCTCCTTTTTTCAGGATTGTCCATTTTTAGGAAGGGGTGATATGCAGATGAAAATTGAGGAACGGGATTCACAATTGCGGCATTGGTTATAAAGCTTGAATATGTCACCTTGCTTACCTTTAATTGGTCTCCCAATTTGAGAAATTAGCCAAAGAGGAACCTATTTTAATTTTTGCACAATCGAGAAATATTTCTCATTGGATACAAGAAAGTAGGTGGGTCTTGGTTTTATATCTTTCCGCAGCCATTGCCCATTGACTGCAGCGCCTCCAACTTTTCATTTAAATTTCAAAACAAAATGGTAACATAAGGGTTGCAATAAAGAAAGCAAAGACTTGTTTTCACTTCCTCGCCAAATGCAGGTGTGGCTCGAATAACTATTTAATATTTCATAAAACTTATAAAACTTATCACTTCGCCAAAATGTCGCTAAACTTGCAAATGTGGCACACTGGCGTTTTTTCCTTCTCTACCTATTTTAAGGAATAGACTCGTTTTCTCATTTGATTGACACCGGCCATCTCGTCGCGGTTGAATAATAGTATGTTATGAGGAGTTAATAACAATTTTGAAAAAGAAAGAAACTTGCAGCTTTAAGTATAAGATAGAGCGTAATAACCTTTCTGCCGGTCACCTTGTCTAGTGGTCAGAGTAGTCTGCCAGGGATGGTGTGGCCCCGGGTTCGAGTCCCGGGTTGGGCATGGATGTGCTTTCTCTCTCCTCTCCTTGTCCTTTCTGTGTGTGAATGTGTTGTGTAAAAGGTTGCCTACCCTGTAAACAGGTCCCTATGGCATGCGTGTACTGTGGAAGTCGGATTTCACACCAAATAACGGTACAGTTGGAAAAGTGAAGCAGCGCACCCCAAATTGCCAGTCTGGCTGGCACATGACAAAAAAAAAATTTCAAATGATAAATGAGATTTAATAAACATACCAAATACTGCAAAGCTCTTGCACAAATGTATTCAAACCTCTTCAGTAATTTGTGCTTATTGTTGGAAGATTTTTCTTTCTTTTTAAATTGATAAAAACTGTCTATATGTTAATTTGCGCAAGATAGTTTTAAATATTTCAATATTGTTGGATAGTTTTAAATGCTTCAATCAATTTCCATTGGACTATTGCATGCTATTGAAATCTTTAAAAAGAGCAATATGAAAAAAATTTCCGTTATAAGTTTTACAACCGTTATAACAACGCTTGATTTGTTGTCTTTCTCACAAAAATAATAGCAGTTACGTCCATGCTGTACCTGCTCCTGATGTTTCAACTTCATATTTCAAACTAATTTTATTGTTTTCCTTTGAACAGGACACATTTACTTAGCAGATTGACTAAACTTTGAAGGATGTTTTGAATATAAAATAGTTATATTAGACATTGTGCCTATGTCACAATTTTAAGCAGCATGCTAAAGATCCCTCAGGCATATATTTGGCTCATTCACTCTAAGCCAAAGTAAATTCCTAACAGTACATTGTAAAAGCCTAAGTGACCACTCACTGACACACTAGGGTCTCTCGTACCTACCATTACACGTGGTTGAACCGGTTGGATGGACTCAAAAGAGTAGTTATTTTTTCCCTCCATTTTTGATCTTTACGAAGAGCTGAGAAACCCCTAATCCAAAAAAGGGTACTTCGCGCTTTGATAGTAGCACATGAAAGACCAAATGTCTGCATGCCATTGTGGAGACCATATGGGGGATCCCGTCAGGTCTGCAAAAGGAACGCTCCCTTTACGCGGTCCCATGGGAAAGGGAAAAATATGTCTTATTTTTTCTGTTGGAAATAATTGTCGAAACTATTCATGCTAACTTCCTTTTTTTAAGCGGGGAGAGGGGGTAAATTCAATTAAAAGATTGTTTGAATATTTTTTTTGTATTTAAGACCTTTAAAAAGACAGTAATGTAGAGTACCGCCAAAGTAGTTACTATATAACTTCTATCGAACATGGTGGCAATGGATTAACACTTTCAGGTCTAAGCCAGAGCTCAGGGGTGTTGTTTTTGTTGAAGATGACTAAGCTCGAGCTCAGCTCGGGATCAAGTTTGAGCTAATGTAGCTATGAAAATACGATTTTTTTTCGTTTCAATCCTTTTTAGATATTATCTATGGAGCTTTTACTTTCTTAAAAAAACATAAAAAAACACCAATCATAATTAACTGCAGGAGACGCTTAGAATCGGGGCTTATACGAGTTAGTGCAAGCGTCCGACAGTGCAAATCCGTGTTTTGAAATGTACCACACCAAAGCAAATTTTGCAAAATAATGTGCATTTGAAAATTTAATCTTTTTTTACATATTTGTTCAAGATTTGGGTAAGTTTTTAATTAAATTTGTGCATATTTTCATGGTCAAAAATGATATTTTCCTATGCGGAACTTTCTTTTCATGTTCCAAACATGCATTTTTCGACAATTTCTTACTAAATATTAATTGTTGTTTCACTTAAATAGGTCTTTCATCATGAAAAAAAAACATTTTGAAGTATTTAATAAAATTAAAATTACTAACATTTACTTTTCCCAAGTTTTTTTTTTTTTTTTAATCGCGAAAAGCGACAAAAACCCCCAGTCTGGAAGGAGATGCGCGGTCGAAAAGGCTCAGACCTGAAAGTGTTAAATGAAAAATGCTCACCAAAATGTAAAGTATTCCTAGTATCAGAAAAGTACAAAAAAAAAATAACGCTGGATTTTTTTTTTTTCGTTTCCTAACTACGCCGTTTTATGAGAAAATTTAAGCTCGAGTCATATGCTTTAGTTTCCAATTAAATTCCTACTTCACAGAAATTCCTTTAAAGCAAACATTAATGGATGCGTATTCCGTAAAAGTAAACTTGCATTTAAAAATGATCTCAATAGTTAGATCCGACACATTGAATCAGCTTTGTTGCGAGCCATTTTTTCGAAAACTCCTCGATTCTCGGATAAAATTTTTATCTCCTAAATCCTATTGATTACAGTTGACACATCCTTTTATTCTATCTTAGGCTTACGTAAACACTGAATTCAGTTGAACTATTAGAGGCTTGTTACGGATGTGAAAGATACTATTTCTATAAACAAGTATGCTAAGCTCCAGTGTTTACATAATCCTCTTTTATTAACTGGAATAGCATGTCCTTCGCTAAAATAATTTAATCTTAATTGTAAAATACTTTCAGATGGAACTCAGCCTGGCATTAAACACCACTACTGTAGAAGTATCTCGCGTAGCCATTTCATAGAGAAATAAAGAAAAGTAAATGAAGTTCATTATTGCAATTAGGCTCTGTTACATACAATTCCTTTTAGTAGCGAATGAAAGAATTGAAATCCTAGTTTCTTTTAGATGGCATAACAAACCATAGGAATTCCTATTTTCTTTGCATAAAATTGTAGAATATTTTATTATGTTTTCCATTTGATTTTACTTACATTTTGTCAAACGGTTCATCAAAAAT
The DNA here is from genome assembly GCA_038373865.1 of Uloborus plumipes. NCBI lineage: Eukaryota > Metazoa > Arthropoda > Arachnida > Araneae > Uloboridae > Uloborus > Uloborus plumipes. The sequence continues at coordinate 74,907 of JAXGGA010004797.1, forward strand.
AAGCTTAAAATTCATTTTAGTAAAAAAAAAAAATTAACAAATTATCAGGATTACAGACATAAAAATTCTTATCTAACGTAGTCTTTTATTACGTTTAAATCATTTAGATATTCATAGTAATAAAACTAAGACTTAGTAGTTCACTAACTGATCCACTTTTAAGAATGAGCGTTTAAACAATCAATTGCAAACTTCAGAGAAAGCTAAAATACAGTTGACGTTCGTTATAGTGACCACTCATTATAAAGACTATCCCAATATAGCGACCGGTGGGAACACCCCCAACTTTATCCCAATATTCTCTATGTTCTACCTCTCATAGTGACGACTCGCTATAAAGACCTTTTTTTGTGGGACGGAGATGGTCGTTATATCGAGCGTTGACAAAGTAATAATTAATGTGTTTATAGATTATTATATCTGTTATTTTAAAGCAAGCTCAACCAATCTACAAAGTATCAGTGTCGAGAAAAATGTAGAGGATTTTCCTAACTTTTTCTAGCTCTGTCTTATTTTTACGCCCATGCCAAGCAAAAATGTTAACAAATTCATAACATTATTTTCTCAGGTTAGGTTTTCCAAAAAAAAATGTTTTATAAGTAGCATTTTTTCTTCCTATCACTTTTTCTCATTGATTTGAATGTGTTTGTTTCTTTACGCTAGTTTAATTTAATTTAATATTTATAGCAAAATTACTTAATACTTAACTACTTAATTTTTTCTGACAGATTTAACACGACGCCATGTTTTGAGGGCTCATAATTCCGTTACACAATCTTCCACTCTTCCCACCTTTCCAACAACTTCAATAGAGCGTAAAAATTTCTGAAACCATTTAAACTGCAGACAGATATTATTGTCTTAAATCCGTTTCGGCTGAAATAGCTAGCGGCACACTTTTTGGTTTCCTTTCTCTAAATGGGATTATTTTTAATCAATATTTTTATCGTTATTGATTATCGCTTAGTATCCGGTTTCCTTCCGTGATAGCTACACCGAGAAAAATCTCACTGTATTAAATTCCTCAGAAAACTACTGTTTAATCTTTTGTACTTACTCTTTTTCCCCCCAAAGGATATTATTGATCTTACTCCGTCGTCAATACTCGGAATTGTTGATAGATTCTAATGTTTTTTGAGCTGAAATGAATTTTGCTTCTTGAGAAACTTTGTGATGTTTACTCTAAGTCAAATAAAGGGGCAAGTGGATAAAGGTGATGTGTGACAATTTTTGAAACTTACTTTTTACCATGGATGAAGGTTTGATAAGTCCATCAGTATCATGTCCCCTTAGTCACAGAAATTTTTGGTACCGTAAAATGGGGTGAATCGGAACACTTTTCAGCTTTGATTGTAAAAAAAGCAGTTAAAAGATTTTTTTTTTAATTTGATTTTTTGGGTAAAAACTTCGGTCTTGCTTTACTTTTGATATTCCAAGCAAAGACAAAACATTTTGAACAATTTTTATTAAAATATATAGGAAATTATGGGTGTTCCGAATCACCCCGCAGATAGGGGTCAATCGGAACACATGTTAAAATTTCTATTTTTTTTTTCAATTTAACGTGTAAATAGGACTCACAAACATGAGTAATATTGATGGGGAAGAATAAGAACAGATAATTACTGTCAAATAAATGCATAATTTCAATACCAGTAAACGTTTATAACTTGTCAAAATTCAAAATTATTTTGAACTTATGAAAAATGAAAAGTAATTTTAAGAAATGCTTTTGAATTGAAATACAAAGATTTAACATGAATGGAAGTCACTCATGTCGTCCACAAATATGTACTTGTCCTTAAAACTAGCCATTGTGACTTGGCTTAAGTTTTTTCCTTACATCTCCTGGAATGAACTCTGCCTTTTCTTTAGTTTCCTGAAATCTCTGGGTTTCGGGGATTGTCCTGAAAGATTTTTTCGCTTATTCATCATTGTCTGTGTGCTGGACTTTTACTACATAGTTTATGTGACTTTCCCCCGCGTATTTTAAGTAAAAAGAAGTCTCCTGGAGAAAAAATCTTTTGAAATCTGCAACTTTTTGACATTCTAAGATCTAGTTGCTCACGAGAAGAGATAATTAGTAATAAATCCTTGTCCTTGTCTTGATTGGAAGAATTGGGGTTAGAATCTTGATTTTTCAAACAGTTTCCTTCTAATAAGTTTGAATTGGAGCAACAGAACTAAGTGTTCCGATTCACCCCGCAAATTTTTTTCCTATGGCATTTTTCAGAATTCTTCATTTTTATGACACAATTTATAAAAAATCTAAATTCTAATGTGGTATTCTGTAGTTCAGATACATGTATAGTTGAAACATACCACTCTTAGTTTTTAAATATAAGAAAGTTAGTTCTTGCATATGAAGTTTTGCAGTCTATGAAAATGTGATGTTTTCTAGCATTCCACGTGCAGCCCTAATTAGAAGCCAGTAGCGTTGCCAGATTGACAAAAGCAATTTTTTCCTACTTCCTATGATCTTAGCTTTCTAAAAAAAAATTCATGGCGAAAAATACCCAATAGTATATTTATGAAGAATTTCTTTGTACGGTCGGGAAGTTTTGTTCTGATTGACCCCGCTGTTCCTATACACCCCATTTTACGGTATTAAATAATATTTTGAGACATAAAATCCATCCTAAGATTTCTTAGCACCTAGGACCTTAGTGATTTTATTCGAAATGTTCAACAAACATGTTCAAAAATACTTAGATTTCCTTGTGCAAAATAAGTAGTAGTTGTGCTTTCCAATTATTTGAGTTCTCAATGTTAGTAATAAAAAGCTGTCGGAATAAATCAAACACGTTACCATCTTCTTTTGAAAGTGAAATAATCCAACAAAACTTTACCAAGCATGCTGTTGCTATTACATTACTAATTAGCTCGATAGCAAAAGTCATATTGCAGCAATTTTTCAGCAGTCTGTGACAGTAATTTAAGGTAGGCGAACAACCTAAATATTTTTTTTCTTCAATATTCATTACACCTTTCTAAAACTTAAAAATATTATTTAAGGTCATAAATAACGCATTTTGACAATTTATTTAGTAACAGTGACATTTTTTTTTTTTTTTTTTTTTGTAAAAAGTAACTATTTTCTGAAAAATCTACCATTTTCTTATCACTTCCAGTGTATTCACTTTTTTGCATTTCAAAAACATTTTGTGTCTATAGCTTCGTTAAACACCGCAAAAGGATATAACCCTTCAAAATTGGAAACAAATAGCTAAACATATGGTTCACAGTTGAATGATTGAAATTTCACACCAGAAAACTTGATTTTCATCACTTACCCTTACATCATTGTCAAAACCCACAGATTGCCGGTTGACAAGTTTTTAGAGCTTTATATCGCTGCAATATAATCAATACACATTTTTGCAAAGTGTCCAATGTCTAGAGTACATAATTTTTGTGCTACAGTTGTTTGCGTAAATGAAAACTTCGAAAACGCGGTTTTGAGACCCCTAAGTAAGACAAAATGAATTTCAATTAATAGTGCATTTGTGTTCATTAAATGTCTTTTAGTTTTCTGAATAATTCATTTATTTCAAAAATGTTTGCGAATTTAGAAAGAAAAATAATGAAACTCTCGTTTTTTTTTAATTAGGGTGTTCACCTACCTTAAAAAACGTAGTCTGCAAATTAAACCAGCATTACATTAATCATGTTGCTTATTATAAAAAATCACCAAAGAATGCACGAAAATATAACACTAAATTCAAAGTTACGACACAAACGTAGGCTAAAAAAATTCAAAATAAAATAGAAACTTAGGTCTAGGTAAATGACGGATCAAGTGCTGTTGACATCTTAGTTATTGAGGACTCCTACTTAGATTTGGGCGTTTTTTTTTTTTTTTTTTTTTTTTTTAACCCATTTTGTTCTTAACTCGATTTTTTTTTGTATTAATTTCAACAGATTCCAGCACATAATTTTAAAAAGTCCACTTTGGAATAGTGTGCACACTACCTCAAGAGTGTGCTACGGGCATCGCAACGCTACTGTATTTGGGCAACCGGAATAAGTACTATGTCAGCCTGATAACTAAGAACACAAAAATTAGCTTTTAAAATAGAATTGAAGAAAAAATGTAATAGAATCGAAGGAAATCAGCCTGGCATGCAAGAGCACTTTGACTATTGCCATCAGTTACGCTTAGCCGTTGAATTTCGTAGTACAAAACTTGTTAATTTGCATTAATTCCATAATTTTTAATTCCCCTCCAGATAGATAAAAACCATATAAATATAGACTACATTAAAATACATTAATTTAGCTTAAACAACACATCACAAATAAAATGAAATCTATCCAAAACATTATTTACGTGATTTGGGGCTGCTAGGAGCCTACTTATGAATTCAAAACAAATTTACAGGTGTATAGGCATCCAACAAAAATGCTTCCAAATCCTTCATTCCTACATCAATTCCTACTTCAATCCGTCAATCCATCATCCTACATTCATCCTTTGCCAATTGGGACAAGAAACTTTCTCTGTTTCTGCTGCCCTACCGCAGTGCTGTCCACGAGACCACCGGATATTCCTCATCACAGATGCTCTTCGGCCGAGAGCTTTGGCTACCTTGTGATCTCGTCTTCGGTCTCCCTCCAGATGCGGCTTCATCTCCTGAGGAGTACGTCCAGGATCTCCAAGCCCGGTTGGAAGACGTTCATCACTTCGCACGGGAGCGATCAACATCGCGACGGAGAAAATGAAGACCCGATACGACACACGGTCCACTGGCCATGACTTTCAAGAAGGCGACAAGGTATGGCTATGGAATCCCATCCGACGTAAAGGTCTATCATCCAAATTGCAGTCGCATTGGGACGGACCCTACACAGTCCTCTACCGGCTGAACGACGTCGTAGTTAGGATCCAGAAGTCATCACATTCAAAACCTAGAGTTGTAGCTAAAGTTGTCAAAGTCAAATTATAACGTGTTAGCATACTTATAGGTCCCAACAAGCAAATTGTTAAAGTTCAAGGAACATTGGTGTTAAGCCATATTACCGAACCTATTATGTAAATAAATCTTCATATAATGACATTTATGAGTAAAACACACCCGAAAAAATTCTTGGTTGTTATAATTACCCAAGCTCCCGAAGTAAATTCTTATAACTGAAGGGGCAAGTGGATAAAGGTGATATGTGACAATTTTTAAAACTTACTTTTTACTATAAATGAAGGTGATAAGTCCATCAGTATCATGTCCCCTTCGTCACAGAAATGGTTGCTTACTAGGAATGTGACCCCGTTTTACTCGTTGAGAAAAATCCCCTAAAAAAAATAACACGACATTTTTTTAAAGCTTTTTCTAGGAATTAAAAAAAAAATGTCCCACATCAACTTTATCCACTTGCCTCTTCAATTCTTAAAGCGTACTGCATCAAAATCGTTCTAAGAATTAATGTTACTTCTATGCAGTAAATTTTGCACTTTAATTAAAAAAAATAAAAATAAAAAAACTGTAACTTTACGGTAACTAAAAATATGACCCCGCTTTAAATGTTCAGAAAAATCAATTAATTTTTTTTTTTTTGAGAACTTTTTCTAGAAATTAAAAAAATTGTCACATATCACCTTTATCCTCTTGCCCCTTCAAATACATATTTAATGCAATCATCTAAACTCGCGGTGATTAAACGATAACAGCAAATATTTTAATACAGTTTGCAAGAGATTATTATTTATGTTCCTCAGAGTCAGACGAACGTGAGTCCTTTTTCGTTACTTTTCAGTAGAGAGCGAAAAATTTTGTCGGATGCATACAAAAGATGGGGCTCGGGCTCTTTTAACTCTGCTAAATACTTGTGAAGGTATTTCTTTTATAGAATAACGTTATCATTGGATTCCCGCCAATGCCCTGGGAATTTTTTCCTCTTTCTTTGAGCTTTGAATTTTTCTTGTGTTGTGTTGTTTCTATGTGTTATTAAAGAAGTCCAACCTCTGGAGGCAACCAATGCCCCTCCCCCCATCTTAGTAATTATTGATAGGAAAAAGTATGATATGATAACAACAATATAATGCGAAATAAGATTCCACGTACAATACAGTAAAGAAGTGAAAATTAAAAATTTTTGGGCTTACACTAGCTTGGATCTGAGGTACAGAATTTACTTTTGCGTTTTTAAATGATTTAATAAATTAGACAACAACAATCTAACATTCTTATGGGTAGATGCGGAATAAGATTCCACGTACAATACAGTAAAGAAGTAAAAATTAAAAATTTTTGGGCTTACACTAGCCTGGGTCTGAGGTACAGAATTTACTTTTGCGTTTTTAAAGGATTTAATAAATTAGTTACTAAGTGCACTTTTTCTTATTTTTTTTCATTAAAATTACGCAACTAACGTTTATAAAATTGTGTGATTAGTTTATTATATCGACGCATTCATAGATGTATTTGCGCGCTCTTTTTGTATTTCTGAAAGTTAAGGCATAAGCGACTAAAATCGTGTATTCTTTAAAATTTTCATATACTTTTTCTTCATCTAATCCTCATAATGTAAATGTGTGAATGTAATGATCCGGTTTCTTGGATTGAATCTAATGATTGTACAAACATATTACAAGAGAAAATTATATTTTCTCGCGAGAACATTTAATTAAAATTAGCGATGGAAATTTTCAAAATAATTTGTAACCTTTTTTTTTTCTCTAAAAAGTTTACTTTCCTCTGAATTTTTCTATGTTCAGTACTTTTACCGTAAGATTCAACAGTTCGTACGTACGTTTTGTCTAATAGCGTACGAACATTAGTATAAGTAGAAGATCCATTTTGCTCACAAAGCAAAAATGGATCTTCTGAGCATTATGTCTCAAGACATAACGATTTTGTTTTTCGTTCGGATGATGCAATATCGTAATCACATGAAGCATTCTCGAGATAAACAAAATGTTTTTTCATGCCATGATTACACATTTTCTTTTATTGCCATTTATTGCAGATGCATTGCTGGTATTCATTCTAAATGCTCAAAGATAAATGTTATGAGTAAGATCTCGTAAAGGTAAAGACCAAATTGTGTACATATTTTATTATCATGAAGAATGCATTTCAGACATAAACTATAAGTAAAGCAAAATTACTGTTTTACTAGTAAAATTTTGATCATGCAAATCCTATTTCTCTTAAAACTAATCATAAACTACTTAAGTTATATATTTTTCTTTCGTGTTTGCTTTTTTTTTTTTTTAGTATGTTGAACATGTTTTAACATGTTAAATTCACTGCATACCATGGAACTGAAAATAATAATTAACAAGTAAAACAAAAAATGTCAGATATTTATTTTCATGACTGCTTTCACCCGAAATCCAAAGCACATGGTTTGTTAATTTAAAGAGGTTTTCACTTGGGAATTTCCCTCTGCTTCTTCCCTCTGGAACGTTTGCATGCATGAAAATTTTTATGCATAAAATGCAACAGAAAAACTTTTAAATGTGATAATACTCGCATTTGTTCATGTAAAAAAATGTACGCCAAAGGTTACAAATTGAAGAAAAGAAAATAGACTTGCGAATACATTCTTTTATTCTTTAAAAAATCGTTAAGATAAAATTCTCGACAAAAACAATCAATTTTTATTAATTAAGTAACATTGCTCTTACATCAAACGTAAGAAATAAAAATAAACATGTAAGAAAAAATAAAATAACTTTCTAACAATAGTTTCTGCGCAATCTTTAAAGGTTGAGTAATGAATGTATTCACCTTCTTGGCAACGTCAAGACCCATAACACTCAGATTCGTCTTTTTGAAGGACTAAAGCAGTTTTACTACACTGAATTATTTAACATTTCAACTATACCACTCACCAGATGGTACTGATATTTTCCACACATTTCTTCCTGAATATTTTTATTCTCATGTTATACACCGTACTCCAGCGTTTCTATTTGTTTTCACTTACTAATACTTGCGTTTTGACTTGTGTTAATCAAGGGTTCTCTCTGATTTAAGATTAAAAAAGAACATGAGGTGCGGTTGAAGTTATTAGTTAAATTAACTTTATAAACAATTTAAAGGAAAACATTGAATAAGATTCAAAATGAAAATTGCGAAGTTTATTTTTTTAAGAGGATATCAAGATATTTTTTTCACTTTCTTTCTGGTGTATTTAAATTTCATGAAAGAAAAAAGTAAAAATTAAAGAAAGATGGATACAGTGATTTATTTCTTAATGCGTAAGACAATTATTTCAAGCTCAATATATGGAAAATTCTTGTTAGTAGCACTGAGAGACTTGTTTTTCGTAATTTTGTTCTGTGTTCGTCACTTTAATTAGTTTCATGTGTGTGTGTGCATTTTTTTAAATTTGTGTCTTTGTTTTTCTTCTTTAATTTGTTGTCTGATTGTTTTGCTTTGTGTTTACTTACTTACTGTCTGCCTGCGTATTGCGCGCCTGGCAGTCACGATCGCTTCCATTTGAAAAAGGGGGGATATGATAAGGAGAAGCACTTGCCGGTGCTTTCGCTTCTTACTTCCTGTAGAATGTTACTTCGCATTTCTCCCCTATTTTGAGGAAATCCAAAGAGACCTCAAGCATGCGCAAAAGCGAGGAAGGTTTTACGATAAAAGATTGGACAGTACTTCTGTAAGCCTCATGTTATACTGTGTGGTACATGAGGAGGTTTTTGTATTTCTTAACCCTACACTGCATGATTTTTTATTTTTCGTAGAAAAAAATATATGTGTTTGTCAATGTAATAAGAAAACATGGAAAAATATTTAAAAAAATTTAACTCTACATTTTCACCCCTTTCTAATTAAAAATAGTTTTGTTGCCAAATGGCTACACCATGCATTCAACAGATAAAAAAGATTTTAAATGATAGTCTTGAAATTAGTTCTTTTTTGTAAAAAAAATGGAGGAATTGAACATTTGGTGCACTGTACTCTTGTAATCCTTTACATTTTGACATTTTACATTATGTTTTATGTGTACTTGTACTTTCCGATGATCAATTCAGTCAAATCTGATGTCTTTTGGAGGCTCTCTCGCGCAAGCTTTCTTTCTTTTCTCTCTTTTTTTTTGTTTGTAACTCTAGTTTATCTGTAGCTAATGGTTTCTTTTTAATACACTTTTATTAATTTCACATGTGGGTTTGTTTGTATGTATGTATGTATGTAACTCTGAATAAAAGATAAAATTTACGTTCTTCGCAAATATAAAAGAAATATATTTAATATTATTTTTAATACTAAAGGCTAAACTGTATTGCATATTGATGTGTTATAAGTGCATGTAAACTTAAGTGCGATATTCAGTAGTTTTGAAAATCAGAGGGAAACCCGTGATGATCACAGCGCATTCCAATGTAAAAGCGTATTTTTTAGTTTTTTTCAAAACTATATTTTAAAATTATTAATGACTTTACTTGTCCGTGTAAGC